>JACXGM010004887.1:21956-36819 GCA_016801145.1 Umbra pygmaea
GCATTTTTTCTAAAAATATAGTTTCACAAACAAAGCGATAGCTCATTGGCTGTTTACTCAATCACTACAAAATGTTAGACTAATGTGGCCAGCCCCTTAACAACATGATTTGAATTGGATCCAGTATCCTATCTTAATATATAGCATTGTAGGGTTCTTTCAAAGAGGATGTAGAAAAATAAAAACAGAAAATAATTATACATTTTCTTTATTTCATCTTGTGCCATATTCACTGTGTATATTTGTTTGAAATTAATTTTACATATCCCAAAAGTCTTTTCTTTAAAAAATTATCCACCATATGTTTGTACTTGCCTCAGGTCCAGTGTAACAAGAGTTTAACTTTGGGTATGTTTTTTTAGGCAGAATTTGACAATTAGGGATTGAGAGGTTAAGAGGTTAACTCGCTGCCTCTTAAGTTCGACGTTACAAAGGCGCTGTCCCAAGGGAAGGTACTGAATTTGTTGGCATCGGTTGCTCAGGAATCGATTTTTCACTTCACGCGAAGGTGCATTACGGTGTTAAGAAGGACAACATGTTCTATGTAAATTAAACATTCCTCAAATTATTCCAGTAACATTCATTTTAGCATAGTTTAAGTTATCAGTAAAATATCGACTATTAATTCAATTATCAAATTGTCAGTAATGTGTTTGTGACTGGTAGATGATATGTTGTGACTGGTAGACAAACCGGGTATCCCTCGCTAATCATCCACTCTCCTCATCCCATTGTAACACTTGTCCCGCTTCTTGACGTGGGTTAAACGACTTCTAAAAATGTAATACACTTTTATTTCAATGGTAAGGTACTTTACAATCAGAATTGATTGGCAATCAGCTGCAGTTACTTCTGTTTAATGTGGTATTGATTGCCATTGGTTAATGTTTACAATAAATCAAACTATCTACAATGAACAGAGAGAGAGTTAGATAGAGAATATGATGGGGAAGCAACGTAAAAAAGGGCACCAAGCTTCTCGTCAGAGGGACTTGAAGTTTTGCTGGACGAGCTGAGCTTGCACAAGCCTGGCAAGCGCAGGTTTTTGCCGAATAAAACAATTGACATGGATTAAAACGGCTCCGCGGCCGGCGTCGTCTTTGATTCAATACAAGGACAAGTTGGATCGCTGCCATAGTTGGTCGCTTACTGGACACCACCATGCTTACCCATTTATAGATCTTAGCCATTTAGAGCCAAATTGTTTGACATACTTTAATTATCAAAAGTGATTGTCAATTTAAACGCTTTAATGACATTACGAAATGGCCTAGGCTAATTACCACATATTAGTTCTGATACCAAATAAAGTCAATTTCCTAAATAGGCTTGTATCTATTGCAAACATATTTTATTATTAGTCTTAAAATGTCCATAAAATCATTGTTGAGCCACAACATTCTCAACATACCATAGTTTGACTTGTACTGCGCTGCACTAATTTCTAAAGACTGCTGCACAGTGGCGGCGACTAGCGGCTTGACCTCAAACAACGCTAAGAGAGAGCTTACGAATGGTCCAGACCAACCTTACGAAAGCGTTTAGAGAGAGGTTAAGGAATAGGTTAAGAACTACTTAGCGATAAGAACGTTTTGGGAAACCGGGCCCAGATTTTTGAACATGTTCGTTCGTCTTGGCTCAAATCTACTTGCTGTTAAACTTATCATCCGGATACTTTGCATTAATTACAAGTGAGATAATTAAATATTTAATCTCGAATCAATATTGTTTGTCCAATTATTTGCCCAAGATAGTTTTGGTATTGAAGAAAGTTTATGCATTCGCTATACAGTGGCTGGTTGTCACGACGATGACAGATTTTACGTGTTCCCCCTTTTGCAGCAACTTTTCTCTGCAGACAGGGTGCCCATCCTCTAATAAATTCCCCTCAGGACTCATGTAATAGCCAAAATATGACCCCATCTCAGATTTTGTCCTCTTGGATGGCTGAAAAATCACCCGAGCGCTGTCACTGCCTTCCGCCTTCACTTCTCATGCAAAAAACAACGTTGCATGTGGACACCTGCGTCAGACTGATTCTGGCTGGACAGGATTTACCGTGAGTTTTCAAGACCACAGTAATCAAAGACGGTTTTAATGAAAATTTAATTTTAAACAGTAATACTAACCGTATAATAATACTGATATTCTACAATGTGATACTCAATCACTGCATTCTACAATGTTATATATGCGACAAATGGTGTTTCCAATGAGAAAAACATTATCCCCAGTGGAAACTTTAACAGTCCACTTGTCGTATGCCATCTCACCATAATGTGCATTCACTGACAGTCCACCTACTATTGGCCCAACAAAATGCAGCATTTTAAACGTGGTGCCATTTAAAGGAGCGTCAGTAGTTCTCATCTCTCAATCTGCAGATAATTTGGGAAATGGTTTCCTGACTAGCTTTTTCAGCTTGTGCAGATAACTTTCATAGGGAAATGCAGAAAATGAGTCAAGGCAGCCATGTCGTTGTACCTCATCTGCCAGATGGACCAAACCATGTACATTATAAACAATAAGATCTTTGCCATATATTTCACCAAAGTGACAGACAAAATATCTAAGTAAGTTGTGAGCATACTGTGGCTGGATAAACTAGGACTTACTAGGATAGCAATTTCAGAGAAAAGTAACATGAAATTGCTGTACATATTTCTGTCCAAAAAGGTACCTAGCATTACAGGTCCTGTGTACAGAAGAAACTGCCTTAATTCAGTGGCCTTCCAGCAATCTAATTCCCTTAGCGATCTGGGCTTACGGGCAAACTCCACAGGAACATAAGAACACATTTCTAATAGTTTTGCTGACATTCTTTCCACTATGTTTGCAGGTCCTCTGAAATTTAGAGGACCCCTAAGCCAGATGTGTAACATTCGCCTAACAACACCTAAACAACCCAAATGCATGTAATATACAGGGAATTTTGAAACCATACCAACCCTACTGCCATGAAATGGATGTGGCCCCTTTTGATGGTGGCACTCATTAACCATGTTTTCAAATGATTTGTCTGTCCTTAGAGCAAATTCTGTATATGGGAATGTCATGCGTCTGTTAATGTATTTTTCAGGCTGCATACATTTGTCACACCCATGGTAGGCATTGTGGTTCTTTGTGTTTTTAACAAAGTACCTGGCTAGTGTGTCACAAATGACTCTGTCCAGCTTAAGCTTCAATTTCTTGCCTTCTAAATCAAAACCTTTCTCAGGCTGCTGTAACTCATTGACAAAATTTTCAAGGAACTCTTTTGCTGAACTGGGTTTCTTTGAGCCGCAGAACAAACCTATCACTACTGGTTCTTTCATGGGAACATTCAGTAGCAGACCATTTGGATGGGCCAAATTTGCAGACTAGAGCACTTGAACAGAGGAAGTCCATCTATGTTTATTTGCAACTTTAAAGTGAAGCTATCTGCCAGTGTGTGCAAGTACTTAGACAGTGTATTTTTTATTGATGGCAGAATGTCCCCCAGCCCTTTCCAGAATTGAGTATGTTGTCTTAGTCTTAAGGATGGTCCTAGCATCCTTAGGAAGATCAGGATGCCTGATCTTGTGAAAGTCTCATCAAGTTCATTGTCAGAATGTTCTGAATCTGATGTCTGACTCTGCCCATCACAGCCACCAACCACAAAACCCTCAAATCTGTCTGCATCTAATTCCATGCCACTTTCCTCTTCACTTAAGATTACTCCAGTTGCAATGTCTGGAGTTGGGTTGTCAGTGCAATTTAAACTTTCTTAAAAAAAACTCTGCATTGACATTTCCAATGTCCCTTTCTGTGGTAATTTCAAAGTCAGTCGAATTTGTGCAGTCATCCCTAATTTGTTGATGTCATCTGTCTACATCTAAACGGGTCCTCCTTCTTAGGTTGGAGCTGGAGACAGGAACAGTCTTTCTATTCATTTTATCTAAAAATAAATATGTCAGGAACACAAAAGACAGATTGAAACCCGTGAGGTGTGGAAGAAAATTGTGTAATTTGTTTTAAAAAATAAATATAACTGGATATAACTGGATAGGAAATGTGCAATATATCATTTTCACTTAAACAACCCCAAATTTAGAAAAGGTTGGGACAGTATGTGGAATGCCTATAAACTAATAAAGTGGCTGTATTGGCTAAAATTATCACACACAGAGAAAATGACAATCGACAGAATATCTGTACACAGCATCAGCAATCTGCATGTAGGTCTGACTGATCTGAGGACAGGACATTGCTATATTGCAAAATAATTAATGCAATTTCCTACAACTGTGCATGAGTTTTCAGTATCAGCTGCTTCATTAAGTGAAGCAAACTAAAAGATAGCCAAAAAAGACAGTCCACTCACTAATTAATCTTAATTAATAATAATTAATAATAACTTATTTTTTCAGTCTGGCATTTGATCATTCATGAGTGCTGTGCTAGTGGAGTAATAGGTCATTATTGACGCCGCTTAGATTTTGAGGTATCTGGAAATGTTTAGAATTTAAATTGGTATTTTATTAATGTTATTTTATCCTTTGTACAGCACTGTGGTCAACTTTTGTTGTATTAAGTGCTTTATAAATAAATTGAACATTGAACATTAATCTCTGATGAAACTCGCCAATTTAAATGGGAAAAAGGACTGCACTTATATAACGCTTTTCTTATTCACTGATGGAGAGCCATCAGGGGCAGGAGGAGCTGGGATCACACTATGACCCGCTCTACTGTACCTCATGAGCCACAACCGAAAACGAGTTTCAGAACTTGCCTGAGAATCATCACATTTTTTATTTTTCTTCATTATCAAAGTCATAAAGGCTACACTGTAAACAAGAACTGTAAAAAGGTTAATCGGCATAACTTAAATGGAATAAATTTGCCAAAATGTAAATAAATATTGCAAAAATGTTCCTTAGATGAGCACATTATAACTAGCCTAGACAACAGCTTTTATGTGGTCATATTCGTTCCTAAATGTGGTGTAGATATTTCAATTGACCAGATTAGTAGTTTTAGCTGAAGGCAGATCTTACCTGTAAACAGGGTGATACGTTAACACCAGCAATTGTCACTATTGTACAGAGGAGAGAAAAAAGACCTAAATAAGGGCACATGACTGGATTAAAATCACTGACCAGACCAGGAATCTAAATTTTCTCTTGTTAACTTTTAACTCAAATCGACCTTATAGCTACTCCTAACGAGATGTGACGTTAGCTAACGTTAACTTGATTTGCTAGTTAGGAATTTTTACTATTTAGGCAACTGTACAAATAAAGTATATATTTTCAACATCTTTACTTACCTTTTACCACAGAAACGTGCCGCCGAACAAGTCTAAGTACGAATTCCCTCCAACCGACCAGTTAGAAATTTTCAGAAAGGCGCTTTCGTTGAGTGGATCCACCTGGCGTCTGGAGTGAGTCCGCTGTTTGACAGAGCGCCGTCTGTAGGCAGGCCAGATCTTGTGCGCATGGGCAAAATTAGTAGGACGTTGGGGCGGATCGACCGACTTAAGGGCGGATCCGCCCCAGAGTCTACTGCTATCTGAATTATTTCGTTTTATGGGGTGCCAACTTCAGAGGTATCAGGAACCTGCTGGCCTTGAGATTGCACGAAACCTTCCGCAACTACTTCAACTCAGCAACCAGACAAGTGTCCTGCAATATGCTCATGTACACCATGGTTTTAGTGGCTACATAAGTGCCCTGATCAGTTCCTTAAATGTATTATATCCCAGTAGACGCAGGGGTCTCCAACCGTAGTCCTGGAGAGCTAACATCCTGTAGGTTTTCACTCCAACTTCACGTAATGTAGCCTTATTCAGCTTGTCAACCATGATGATTATTAGAAACATGTGTGGTGAATTAGGACAGTAGCTCTGTAGGACCAGGGTTGGAGATGCCTGCAGTAGAGCATACAAATGAAAACCTTACGTAAAACATGTCTCTGATAAATATACTTTTTGTACAAGCCATGTTTCTTGAACTCGACACTTGTTTTTCAGCCAATGCAAACATTTGTTGTTACAATAACATTTTATTTATCAAATTAAACAATGCCATTAGAAAAAGTGGTATTAGTGTTAGTATTTTTCAATATCAGAAAAAGTAGTCGCCCAGCAACTCAGTACATTCCTAAAGACTAATAATACTTACGAAAAGCTCCAGTCTGCATTTAGACCCAATCATAGTACTGAGACTGCACTACACAAAGGTGAAAAACTACTTTCAAGTTTACTCCGACTAGAGCTGTGCCTCTGTTTTTGTGCTTCTGGAACTGAGTGCTGCCTTCGATACCATTGACCACCACATTCTTCTAGACAGATTGGAAACCTATATCGGGCTACGTGGACATGTTTTGACATGGTTCCGATCCTATCTATCAGAAAGATATCAATTTGTATCTGTGGATGGTTTGTCCTCCAAACAATCAAAGGTATGCTTTGGTGTTCCACAAGGTTCTGTTTTGGGACCGCTACTGTTCTCGCTATACATGTTGCCTCTTGGTGATGTCATCCGGAAACACAATGTCAACTTTCACAGCTATGCTGATGACACACAGCTGTACATTTCAGTGAAAAAGGGAGAATCCCCAAAACTGCACACCCTGGAAGCCTGTGTTTTTGATATAAAGAGTTGGAAAAAACAGAAATGCTTATTTTAGGTCTGTTACGTCCCCCAGTATAGTAGATACATGGATGGGTTTACCTTGTGCTGCTTGTGTGTATATGTGCTATGTTTTCTGTCCTGTTATGTGTGTTTGTTCTGTTTCTGTTCAGTTTGTGTGTTTCCCCCACAGGGGGTGCAGATTCCCTCATCAAGCCAATCATCACTTATCACTGACTCCTCCCCTTAATTATCCAGTCCAGATGATCCCATTCAACATTTCCCATTATGCTTTTCCCTTCAGTGTATATCTGTGCCCGTGTTTGTTCACTCTCTCTCTTACTTTCTGTGTTTGAGGTTGCTCTTTTTGAGGCTACCTACTCTTGGGTATGTGGCAGTGGCCACACTTGGTTTGGTAATATTGTGTGTGTCTTAGTTGTAGAGTGAGAGCTGTGTTTGGTGTTAGAATGAGAGTGAGTGATAGGCCTATTTAGTTTGGAAGTGATTTATTGTTTTTAGGTTAGTGTGTAGTAATAAGAAGTTCTGACCGGTGTTCGTTGTGTTTTTGTTAATACTAATAATTTGTTCTTTTTTGTATTCCCAGAGAAGGAGAGGAACACGTGGGAGTGTCAGGACAGATGCCCATGGGCTTACACCACCCGTAGGGAAATACCTCTGTCTATAGACACCAGGGTTAGATCTGAGCGCCCACTCCATGTACTTTTGTTAGGGCGCCTTGATTGAGTGCCAGGTAGTTTAGTTGTGTGTTTTCAGTAGGATAGTTAGGTTAGGGGTGGGGTTTTCAGTTTATGTTCTTTGCTTTGGTCCCATTCAGCCTCCCAAATTATTATTTAAGTATTTACCATGGCAAATAAAGCCTTTGTAAAATGGTACCTGCTGTGTATGTCCTTGCTCGCACCTATGACTCCATACTCCTTTCTCTGACCACTCAGGCAGCGAGGTGTAGCATCCCACTCCCCTCCTTGGTAGGCAGTGCATAACAAGGTCCAAAGAAACAAAGAGACCTGCTGTCAAATCTGGAAATAAACATAGATGGTTGTACAGTCATATCAGAAAAAAATGTAAAAGACCTTGGTGTTACTCTGGACCCAGATCTCTCTCTTGAAGAACATGTAAAAAATATCTCAAGAGTAGCTTCTTTCCATCTCAGGAACATAGCAAAAATTCTAAATTGTCTGTCTATATAATGCAGAAAAGTTAATCTATGCTTTTGTTACCTAAAAATGAATGAATTAAGTGATGGATTCTAAACATTTGAAATGTATTAATTAAATGTTTTGGTTTAAAAAAGGTTGTTTAGTGAATCTATCAATGACGGACTGTATTGTACCTGTATATATAGATTTTATTTTTACAAAAAAAACTTTTTGCGCTGGTCAGGGAGTACTTGCTTAGAAAGGCAATTCAAAGGGGGTACAATATTGAAAAAAGTTTGAGAAACAGCCTAAAACACATTTAGGATAGACTATACTTTAATATAATAACATGATTTAAATAGGCCTACTTCAGTTATGATTTACATATCTCCTGTGCGCTTTTGCCTCAGTGGTTAATGAATTTAACGAAGTGTCGCTACTCACACTGCTGTTATTGTAAGCGGATTTCTTTTGACAGCCTTGTAATGAAATTGGAATTTCAGAATCACATACTTAAATGTTTAATTTCCTAAAATAGATTATTTATTGATTAAATTGAATGAAATCTCGTCGGACCAGCTTATATAAATAGCAGTCAATCTTTACAAAACAGAGAGTTGTAAGATAATTAAAACTTACCAGTAGCCTACTAAGGAGTGCTGTTTGTGGTAAATTCTACAAACGGGCTCATCCAAATTGTCTGGAAGTCCTTTTTCACCTCATTCAAAGACAAAATGTGCCCATATTGGCTACGTGACATTTACCACCAATTTAGCCCTCTCTGCCACGTTTTGATGGAATAGTACCCGCTATTGTCAGCTGCACAACCACGTGAGAGAATTGTGTTAAATAAGCACATACAGAGCGGGTGCTATATAGGCAAGAACCGTTCGCCTGGCAACACTATATAAAACAAAATAATAGCACTCGTAATTCATTACATAGATAGTTTGTGTTGTCCATGTTCATGTGTTGCTAAAATTAGTCTATTGTTGATGGAACAATAAGCAGACTCTAGTGAATGTTTTTAAAATGTAATCGTGTTTTCACATGAGACACTGAGATTATTAAAAACATGTTAAAGTATTTAAAAATATTATTATTTTTTACACACAGTACAATTGCATTTTGTTACAATTCACTTTCTTTATAATTAATTAACAATTATTACTGCAGTGAATTTAAACGACCGCTATTATTTTGAAAAAAAAACAAAGATCCAAGTTTGCGTTGCTGGCATATTAATGTTGCCAGGCGAACAGTACTTGCCTATTGCTAGGGCGGCTCTGAGCCTGTGCAATTAAAAACTGATGTCCTGCTCTTTTTTTTTCTCATGCGCCTTTACTTTATGCTTTAGTGAAATGTGTAGCCCCAACTTTTGCTCCATTTTTGATAACAAAAATATTTTCTGCTGTGATGACGGTGAGGCGGTAGGCATTACGTTTGCGGCAATGCAGTCCCAGCCCTGCCTACAGATAAACTAAAATATACAAAACTTTTACAAAACTAATTTAACTGGTAAAATTGCATAGTAAACAACAAATATAAAATCATTACATGTCAATGTCCTGATAGCACCAGATTTCAAGGCAAAATTACTATTACACCTCTTATTTCAGGTAATACTGCTACTTATCCCGTTTTTTAGGCAAATGTTTGTGGATTACAAATCAGAATGAACATAACTGGAGGCCAAAGGATTTTTAGCTTTGCCAAATCCATGTGTGTTGCCTAAGGTGAATTCCATCTTGTATTTGAGAACAGTATAAGTGTTGTGCAAAGGTAGGGTGAGGCAGTTGATACATGTATGAGCAATAGGGAGACTTGATGCAGATGTGTCCGGTTGCCCATTCTCATGAAGGAAACCGACAGATGGTGTTAAAGACAATGGGTGTGATGACGGTGGCCCCAGTTGCAAAAGCCAGTTTTTCTTGATGTTTTGCAGAGCCCTTATCTTTGGAAAGAGAAATAAATTGTTTAATTATCTGCTTTCATTCATTACTTTAATGTACATCTCTGATTTTTCACAACTTTGTATTCACCTAGTCAAACACATTTTCAAATACATACCATAGCCTGTGACCAGGGATGTACTGTGACAAAAATTCTTCTCGGGACTTTGGATGGAGCGGGCGGGGGGGGGGGTGGGACGGGGTGCGCGCGTTTGTCAGTCATTCACTCATTTAAAAAAACTCCAGATCCTCCCGATGGCCAGTCCGGCCCTGCCTGTGACAAAAAAAAGATTTTTGCCACAACTTATTTTATAAGATTTATTTGTAAAAATAAATTATATAAGGGAACATCATATCTAATTATATAAGGGAACATCATTATCAAAGCATATTAAGCAGCTCTTACGCTGTGCATCCTGCAAACAGTCTCTCAAGAAGGGTATCAACACCTCCTCTGCTACTCTCTTCCTTGAGGATACAGATGGATGTTGAACATATCGTCCATTGCTTCAGCAGTAAGTGGGTGTGGCTGATAGCAAAACAGAGGACAGAAGCTTTCTGGATGGTTTTGGATTTTCTCAAAAACTCCTAGAATTATAAGTCCCTCTTGAAACCTGTTTTAAATTTGCCATTGAGTGAAAAAAAGAGGATTTGGAGCTTCAATTTCGGATAAAAAAACACATATGACATGAAAACATATATTACTCACTTATTTAGTTTCTCATTTGCTAAAACACAATAATTATACAATTAATTCGTAATTCTGAAATGTAACTTGCAATATGGGGTAGTTGCGATGCACAAATATTCATCAATGATGGCTGGTACAACAATTCACTGAACCGAGTGGTTATACCATGAACACCGCTAGTCACACTGGAGAACTTGCGTACACAAGGTCAGACCAAACGTGAGATTTTATTGCAGCCTACGCTCACGTTCAAATTGATAAATCCCTTGCTTTGCGTAGGAATCAGCATACGCCTGTCCTACGCCTGTTTTAGGCACGTTTCATAAATGAGGGCCAATGTGTTTAGAGTCAGTCTAAGTGAGATCTGCAAATTGTGTTTATGAGAAATGGTTTAAGGTATTGATAACAAACTGCCCAATTAACCAAATGATTTTAGGCAACAGTACTTTGTTCAGCCAATGGGTTTTAGTGTCTTAGCAATAGAGAAAAACTGTAATGTCATAACTTGAATATCATAACTGATATGTTTTTATAAAAAAGTTCAATTATCATGTTGACACTGAAATTACATTTACTCCTGTATATGCCATATTATTGATTGTGCATTTTTTTCATTTAAAATGATTAACTGATGGACACAAATACAACACCAATTCCGAAAAAAGTAGAACATTATGGAAAATGAAGAAATAAATTATCAAAAGAGTCATTTGAAATTTCTATTCACGCTGTACAATATCGAATAACACATAATGTGATGTTCTACTTTTGTGAAACCATTTTTCAAAATATTAACTTATTTTTAATCAGATGTCACTCTGCACACTGAAGCTCAAACATTCAACTGTATGAACAAAAACAAAACACACTTGAGTGGAAGGGGATTTTGTTAGGCAATGGTGTGTGTGTGTGTTTGTTTGAGAGAGTAATCTGATTCATCATCATCACTTGATGATAGAGATAGGGAGATAAATGGAGGAGGGCTAGCTGCCTGGTTCAGTCTTGGCCTATATGGTTAAATGTTTGGTCTCCTCAAGGGGTTAGCTGCTCACAATCTTGCCACTGCCTTCTCGCTCTCTCATGCAACAAGGGCACTAAATATGTATGTAATACTAAAAAGCACAAACCAGACAGGTGTACTGTAGCTAATTGGTTTTTAACTAGTAAGCTAGTAAATTGCTGTCAATGCAAGTTTAATGTTCCACTCGACCATTTGGTAGAGCACACAATGGCTTTTTTTGCTGCGAGGACATTAAAGGGTTAAGTGGTATTGGTGCATTCAGAAAAATGGGAAAAAAAATTATTTGCCTACAATAAACAGTCAACGGTAACTGACAGTTAACTACAGTAACGTTAAGGCTAGCTAGACGTCTAACATTACCTCAGTTACTATACACAAAAGTGAACCGCGAAGTAACCTTTACTATCACAATCACCTGTGCTAATTACTACGACCTAAATCACAAATATAGCTTGTCCAAACCTAACTTTACATCTCTCAGCTCTCTAAATGCGCAGGTGTATTTTCCCACTCAGAGGCCAGAACTTTCCCACCTCCCAGTTGCTCATGCAACTTCTAAAACAGACAGGTTTGATTTAGTTAACCACTTAAAGGTGAACTGAACTGAAAGAATCAATGTGGATAATGTGTTATTTATGACAATTAAAAATAATTAAACCAACAAATTTAATTAAGAAAATCAATACATAGCTTTTTTAAGCAACACCCAAAACTGCGTTTGGTACGTTGCAAGCAGGGCTGTGTCGAGTGTTGCAGAGCAGATCGAGCCCGGTATGGGGCAAGGCGAACTGCCGTGCGAGCTGCTAGCAAGGGTGCGTTCGGAGCCGTTGCACACCCGTCACATATGGAACTAGCACCTATTTCTGCGAGTTGAACTCCCTCTGCATCACCTCTTTCTATGGAACTAGCAACTACTTCTTTGAGTTAAACTCTCTCCTCAGCATCAACAGCATCTGCCCTGGGACGGTGAACAGCAGCTAGCTTCAGGGTGAGTAGAAAGAGAGATTGGATTCTGTTTACAGACCTGCAGTGGTTTAGATAGCAGCGAGTAAACACATTATTATCAATCTGTGTTATTGTCAGTCATGCTTAATTCATACAGTCTATGGTCGGAGTGCCAGATTGTATAGTTTGAAATGAGTGTTTCTAACGTCTTTAGCTGAGAGCCGTTTCCCCTAGGTTGCATCGTTTGGTACTGTATCTAGCTTGGTTTCGTGACTCAATTTCAATTAATGTCCAGTGTCAGTCTCAGTTTTGTTAAACGCTATAAAGCCTACACGTTAGGCATTATTTGTGCGTGTATGTGAATATGTACGTGTTCTGTGTATGTGACAACAACGTTACATCCAGCCTTTTGCTTAGTACACTTGCTAGCATTCCTGGATAACAGCTAAACTGTCCTCTGCCTGACTTGAGCATTTCAGCGCCCTTTCCCTGAGGCAGATAGTGACGGCCGTGTTACTTTCTGTTGGTCTATCTGTCTGCCCTGTACTGTAGCCTGAAAAGTCAAACAATGATGAAATGTCCTCAGGTTTCAGTCTGTTGGACTTAACCCTCACCAGTGACACTGTTGTGTTGAAAGTACAGTTCTCTAAATTGTCTGTCGTTAAAAGATGCTCGCTATAGACACGAAGTTCAGGGGCTGTCGGAGGGCTAGCCAGTTATAAGGCAGCTAGCCATGACTTGAGGGGCTGGTTTCTTAGTCAAAGGTAGCCTGTGGACATTTATTTTAACCCCAGCTGCCTTAGCCCTATACCATTCATTACTGCAGCCAGAAGCAATGCAGTATAAACCCCCCATAGGCCTGTTTCCTCAGTCATGTCAGTTAGCCAAAGACTCATTACCTGGTATGGCTGAGTAGCTTACCATACCAGTGACGTAGCCGATTTTTGAAATCCAAAATGGCGGCGCCCATGTAACAAAAACAACACTTTCAACATACCAGTTTATCCCTTTTAACAAATTTATCCATTTTAATCATTGTACCAATGAGAAGAAAAAAAGATGTCTGTTATATCACCTTTACATAAAATTCCAGTTCAGTTCATCTTCAAGTCAGCTGTATATCGATCCAATATCTAGCGAACTAGCTTGCTTACCTAAATGTATTCTTTTGGTTAAGTCGCGCTTCTGCTAGTGCAGTGTTGCCAACTATTTTTCATGGAAAGTAGCTAAAGCCTGCTCAAAAAGTAGCTAAATGTTGCTAGATGACATCATATGCTAATTAACATATTTGAGACGTCATCACGTCCACTGAAATAAGATTCTGCACACAACAGAAACAGGAATGAACAGCTGTTTAAAAATCTCTTGTGATTAAGTGCATGAAAATAATAAAATAAACTGTAAAAATAAACCCTTTAAATTTAAAACAAAAGGGAGCAAACAATACTGATAGGTCACTGACAATGCTGTTTCCCCTGCTCATCTCTCTGTCTCTCTGTCTCTCTGTCTCTGTCTGTCTCTGTCTGTCTCTGTCTGCCTCTGTCTCTCTCTCTTTCTGTCTCTCTGTCTCTCTCTTTCGGTCTCTGTCTCTCTGTCTCTCTCTCTCTCTCTCTCTCTCTCTCTCTCTCTCTCTCTCTCTGTCTCTCTCTCTCTCTCTCTCTCTCTCTCTCTCTCTCTCTCTCTGTCTCTCTCTCTCTCTCTCTCTCCCTCTCTCTCTCTCTCTCAATTCAATTCAATTCAATTCAAAGGGGCTTTATTGGCATGAAAGTTTTTAACAATGTTGCCAAAGCATTAACAAAATATACAAATAAATTATATACATATATACAAAACATAATAACACAGTTATATGAACACAATATTAAGATAATTTAAACAAAGATTGTTAAGCAATATGAAAATAAAATTCTAATAAATTAAATTCTAATAACAAAACTTCAATATATACAAATGATGTATATTAACACTATATTAGGGTGTGTGTGTGTGTGTCAGTCATTCACTGTCCCTCAGGTTGTGGCATGTTTGTACATATTGGGCAGCAAGATATGCCCTGTCTCCTTCTCCCAGGATAATGTTTAATTTTGAATGGTCGTTAAGATAATTGAAATTTGGGATTAGATAATTTAATTTGTTATAGAAAATGTCCCTTGTTTCTTTGAATGCTTTACATTTTAGGAGAAAGTGCATCTCTGTCTCAACCTCACCTGTCAAACAGTGATCACATGCTCTGTTTTCTTTTGGTTGCCATGACTTTTTGTGTCTTCCTGTTTCAATTGCCAAATTGTGATCACTGAGCCTGTAACTGGTTAGGATCTGTCTCTGCTTTCTATCTCTGACAGTATAGAGATATTCTGCCAATTTATAATCTCTGTTTAGGGTCAGATAACATTCTAGTCTACTTTGGCTTTTAGTTTCTTCTTTCCAATGTT
This sequence comes from Umbra pygmaea, assembly GCA_016801145.1. Classification (NCBI taxonomy): domain Eukaryota; kingdom Metazoa; phylum Chordata; class Actinopteri; order Esociformes; family Umbridae; genus Umbra; species Umbra pygmaea. The sequence goes on from JACXGM010004887.1 coordinate 36,748, forward strand.
CCAGATAGGTTTCTTTGCTTTGTGCTATAATTTGGTTGACTCTGATTGGTGTTTGGAAGGCAGTGTTGTTGT
>JACXGM010004888.1:0-36635 GCA_016801145.1 Umbra pygmaea
GGGGGGGGGGGTGTAAAATAATACAGCACCCGAATCTAGTTTTGCATCCAATGAAATTACTCATCTTAAGTAATTGAAAACAATGTGTATCTCCATCTGGAAGCCAAATGCATGTACAGAGTGAAGTTTCCCCTTCTGAGAGTCATTCTGGCCATGTTTGGGGGGGATGCGAAATAATACGGGCCCCCATCAAATTTCGCAGTACCAGTATATAAATTAAATTTCCTCATCTGAGCTCACTCAAAATTTTGTGTATGTCATTATTTGCAGTAATTCAAAAAAATCTTTTATACTTCATTTTGAGATGGAAAATAATGTATTAACCTGTATATTCTTATAATCATAGGTATTTTATCTTCCCGTTCTGTTTAAAATTACATACATTTTTAATCAAGACAAATTCCTGTGATCTTCAGATATTATTAAAAAATAATAAATATGTTTATAAAACAGTTTTTTTGATTGGCAAAAATTGCATTCCAAGCATAGGCCAATTTCCTGATATCTGCATATAGAATGTTGCCTAATCACTCATGTGCAGTAGTATGTAATCAAAAAATATCACTACACCCCCCGGAAGCTGAACAAAATAAAAAACATGGTGGACAATTTCACAAAATGTTGATTCCATCACTATGTTTGGCAGCTTGCAGAACATTGGGGGCTGACGAAAAATCATCCAGGGCTGTCTGGTGATGCTCCGTTAATGACAGCACCTGCAAACATGGAAGTCTGCCCGTATTCATAACGTTTCATTCCCAAATAAGATTGCACATTGTGGCTTTTGATGGATGTACTGTATATAAATCTCTCCAGAAAAACAATTCAAAGAAACACACTTGCAATGCAAAACTAGACAGATGTAGTTTATCAACTAAACATTTGAATTGCATAAACAAATGCATCACTAAAGCAGACTGGAAAACGAATGCCATTTAAAATTAATTATACAGTACATAAGTTTTCAGACCTTGTTATAAACTATCTAAATGATCCGCTTAATAGGAAGTACTTGATTTGTGGCGTAATAACATGGAAACAGTTAGAGGAGTGTTGGGGGTTACGTTAATGTTAGACGCGACCATTTTCTTTAGCTAAAAATACTATTTAAAACATTCATTTAAATAAAATGTTGGCCAATGTCTTATAAGTGCACTAACACACTCCAGACGGTGCGTTGCCAGGGAATAACCACACACCTCCGCAGTGAAAGCTTCGTGGCTCTTCAAACTGCTGAGGTATGCGGTAATTCCCTGGCAACACACAGTCTGTTGTGTGTTAATGCTTACTTTTTGTGTGGCTGTCTGCATTTATTTTAACTCCCAATATAAAATATGTAATCTCTGTTGTTGTTAATGCTTGCAAATTTCAGCAAATAACTGCTTCCAGAACCCGAGCTGTACTGACAAAAGCGACACGTGGGAAGAAAGAAGGAAGAAATGCACGTTGGCTGATTTTTCAGTGTGCACAATGATTATAGGTCGGGATTTAGCAAATAATGAAGCTTGTGCCCAATGATTGCTAGGTGATGCAGAATTGGTTAAAACAGTGGAACATTTTCAAGAATAGACCAATCACTTACAAGTACTTAGGAAATGTTTAGTTCATGCATAACATGCTAGGTTATTGAGGTCAAGATTAGGGTGGGTTTAGAGTAAGGATAAGGTAAACTGACCTTCTTTTACATTTCATAACTGTACGAGGCATTATATTTCCCTGACTCCAGAACTGATTATATACATAAAACAGAACATGGATCTCATATTCCGGAGTCCCGATATAAGCTGGTGAACATAATGGGATCTGCCCTAATACACACACAAATAAACAAACACACTGATGTACTTACAGCGCGGGGCTCTGATAGGGCAACTTTCTTAATCTGCATTTGGAGGTCACCACCATCTGTGAACTCTAAAACAAAGCACAGATGCTCTGGGGTCTGGAAACATGCAAACAAATGGACAAGGAAGGGATGGTGGGAGCTGGTCACCATCTCAAAGATGTGCTTCTCACACATCAGACTGAGGAGGGAAAGAGAAGAGAAACAGACTGTCACAACATAGCAGGGACTTTTGGCATGTTGTGGCATAACTAAACTATTAAGGTTTATTTGGACAATGAACATATAGAATTGTGATGTACTTTTGGTTTGTGTATGTACATTTTTAGTTGTCTTTATAGCCGGCATCTTGGGTAGATCTGTTAAGCATAAAATGTGATTAGGTTTCAGCTTCCACACCGCTTGGTGGTTAGTAATCAAGTGGCTATATAGCTTCAGTGTTCCATAAGGGCGATGCACATCATTGTGAGTTCATACTCCTGTCTTTCTTGGATTTTCATTTCCTGTTGCTGCGGTATTGACCAGTTAGACATTGGAAACATATTTTATTCTAAGTGCATTAACCACTATCTGTGTCGTAAGTAAAATATATTGAATTGTTCAGCCAGTCGTACGTATATTAGCCACCTCTATGAGGCGATAGAGCATAGTAAGTAATATATGTTTGTTATGCAGCTCCAATTCCTGTCCACCAGTAATAATAGGAGTATACCTTTGAGTTTATTGTTGTGTTCCAAATAAAACAGAGAACACAAATTTCCTGAATCTGTTTCCCTTCCTCTCCAATGCCGAACAAACAAAATGTGACACATATTGATAGTTACCAAAAAATGCAAGAAGTAAAGACAATAGTTAAAAGTAGCGTTCACTGTAAGCATGCTGTTAAAGTAAATAAATATGATAAATATGACTGATAATTACTTGGTTGTTACTTGGCTTTTTAGTACTAAAATGGTGAAAAGCTTATTCCAACAATATAAACCATGCAAGGTCAAATTTGATTTTCAAAACTAAAATACAAGTTTGGGGTGTTTTTATGTCTCAAATGCTTTGATTGCATGTACAGGTTTTACATTACCTTTATTTTCACAATGCAGATATTTGAACTTTTACAGTGCATATGTTTGCCATGGAGGGTTTTTGATCTGTTTCGTGTTAATGATAATTTGGTAGTAAAAAGCATAAATAAAAGTATTACTATTTTGTCACAATTCCAGAAGCATTGGTATTGATTCCTACCTGTTTACTTGCTACAATGCTTACTTTCTTCAAGGATTTTATCGCACAGTGAGTGCCTGTGCTTTTGTACTTGGTCAACATCACCTGAAAAACATATTTGTTATGTATTTTAAGTTAAACCATTGTTTACCCTTGCAAGTTAACTAATAATCCATTATTATTTGCAGCAACAATATAGTAGAAATTAGGGTTAGCTGTCTAGCTCACAAACAGAACAACAGAAGTTTCACCTTTGCTGTCGGTATTGACTGAGTTGTCAGTTTCGCTCCCTCAACTTGCGACATCTGTGGCATTGTGCTGCGTGATGAAACTGCACATTTTAGAGTGGGCTTTTATTGTGACCAGCCTAAGGCACACCTGTGCAATATTCATGCTGTCTAATCAGCATCTTGATATGCCACACATGTGAGGTGGATGGATTATCTCGGCAAAGGAAAAGTGTTGCGTTTATTTTTTTCCAGTGTATGTTATAATGGATCAGTATCCTAATTAAATAAGTATAATATTTTTGTCTCATTTGTTTCATTGGGTTCCCTTTATCTACTTTTATGATGTGTGAAAATCTGATGTTTTATTTATGCAAAAATATTGAAAATTCTAAATGGTTCACAAACTTTCAAGAACCACAGTAACTTGCAACCAATACATATTATGGAGAAAATAATGTGTATTTTCAGAAATGGTTTATTTTCCTTTAATTCTTCCTGAGTTCAAAAATCTCAATGTAAAATTCAGGCCAATTGGACAAATGAATGGAAGGTTACATAACGCATCTTTAACTAAACAGACACTGAAAATCTCTAAGGATACTGGAGTAATAATTATGCAATTGATTATTTAAAGCTGCACTGTGTTACTTTCCATTCATGTGTCATCGGCCCAAATTTTACTTGTTTAATTTTTTATAATGGAATACGTTTGTACTGAACACAGGAATAATACAGGGACAATACAACCAATTTCCAAAATTACACATTCTTTTGTGCAGAATATGCATTCGTTGCTAGTTAGACATTCTGAAATGTCAATTTTGCTATTCTACTAGTCTATATTTTTTATTATTTAAGTTGATCCAATAATCTAGTTCTGAATGTTTACTAGTCCTAAAACATAATTTTAATGTTTTTATTTGTTTTTTAAAAAGTTGCAAAGTGCATGTTTAACAACTCATAGATTGGTCTTTTAGACCTGCTGCAACAGGAAGGATATGACTCAGAGGTGAGGGGTGTGGTTATTCATCTGAGGGGTGTGGTTATTCATCTGAGCGGTGTGGTTATTCATCTGAGGGGTGTGTTTATTCATGACTCCCACATTGCTACAGAGACAGTTATGAATGGATCACCAAAACAATTGAACATAACCATATATATTTTATTCTCAATACAGCAAAATACAAAGCATATTCAGGACAGACTCAGAAATCCCATTAGTAACAAGTAATACTCACTTAACAATCCTTTTTAAATTACATGTTATTCCAAGTTTGAATAACAAACTCAAAAGTACCATTAATTAATATTGCATCCATAATATATATATCTCTGTTCTTAATATTTTAAAACTAACCCAAATTAGACTACTGTACTTCATATGCTTAAATCTCCCTTGAGACCGTTAAAAAAGTACAATGTACTGTATAAACGTCTACAACTGCTTAACATGAAGAAATATCTCTGATTCAAAAGACATCTTAAATCAGTTTCACAAGGGAGATGGTGTGCCTCATGATCAACTGTCAATCAAATATCCATTCAAATTCATCAGCAATATACATTGCATGGATACATGTCTCCATAACAAATACAGAAGACAATATCACTTGATGTAAGTACATCAACGATGATGATGATGGATGCAGACAGTACAGTAATCAAAATGATTGATAAACATTGATATACAGTGTTCAGAGACAATTGTCTCAAACATTTTGAAAGAACAAAAATCTTACAGAAAATGTGCATATAATCTCTGACATTGTATTTACAACCTAATTCCAATAGAAATGTTAAACTGTAGTAGAAATTCACCCTAAACTAAATGTTATATACAATTTGTACATATCTGTAATTAAATAGAAACATGCAAGTGTTACAGCTTTCTAATAAATGTAAATTTAATTTTACCCTGGATTTATTCAAGTTATAACTATTCTTACATTGAAATATGGTATCAAACAACCCATACACGGTTATCCTCCAAACCTATGAAATTATATTCAGTAAATAGGCAAAATACAGACATAGAAAGCTGACAAGCTAAAGGGGCAGAAAAACAAATGTGTGAAAGCTTTGAGAGAACTATAAAAAAAAAACTCTTAACCCTCTTTACTACATCTGCATGTATGGCATCATTGAACCTGTATGTATTAGAGTATGCAGACATTGGCGTGACTACACAAGCTCAAACACTAAAAGGAATATCTATGCCTAGTGTCCTGAAGCTGAAGAGAAAACGTCCTAAGTTATCCTTTTTTGGTAAAAAAAATTTATACAAGCAATAAGACGTAAGGGGGTATGGTAGATGGCCAAAGAACTCAATCTAAAGGCTGTTCTAGGCAAGACACAAGAGTGCCTGCATACAACCCTTAGCTTTTGTCTACTGGCCCTGAGGTGCCTTCTTGCTAATATAAATTGGTTACCAACACAATAGGAGCAGTAGAAAATACTTGCGATTGGTGTTATACAACCTCATAATCCAGAGCTTTAAGCTACTCAGTGGTCAAGTTGAGTCACATACCAGTGAACCAGTGGACAGGCATGACAACATTTTAAAGTAGACATTTGTGTCAAGCAAAACATGTTTTGACCAACAGTTAAAAACAAGCAAGGAAATTCCTGATTTCAAACCAAAAGCCCCAAAAACATTTTCAAAGATTGGAGTAAAAAAATCCTGCATAGATTAAAAAAAACATCTTCTACTCTTTGAGTGCAAGAAGAAATAACAGTTTTCCCCAAATGAAAAACTGGGGAGCCAATGAGAAAACAAGGTACTAGTGTTTCCAGCATGTGTCTACTATAGGTAAATAATAAAAATCCTTCATCATATAATACCACTTGCGTAAAGTCCACTTTTCTGTTCCAAATCACTTACGTTCACATTTGTCTTGCTGCAAAACTAGTAACAATATAAAACAAACTAAGAACATCTTAATATTAGGGCAGTTTATCACTACAGTAACTTAATTTGTTATATTATTTTATTTAACCTGTACCATAAATATAGACCATTATTTTTGAAGCATTTTAATACACAAATTACTATTGTGCAGAGAGCCTCAGAACCACCCTTAAACATTTTAAATATGACATTTTCATATATAATATAAATCTTTCAACCCTGTTTTCAATCCTTTTAATCTGAAAGTAAAGACTCTCAACAGGATAACTTCTTGGTAGATAAATAAAATCTATATTGGCCATGTACTTTTTGACTGGAATATAACGCTCATGTGCTTACAATGCAATCTACCTATGGCTAATGAGCACCACCAACGTGTATGCTACATAACTTATTAGAAGAATTGTAGTATTAAAATGTGAGTGCATTTATGTCCTTTCTTGCCAAAACTATCTGCTGTCACTGGGCAATAGAAGTTTGCTTTTTTGTTGTTTTTAGAAACTCTACAAATAATGACGTTGTGTTTCAAGGACAACATTTGCAATACCAACCCCACCCTGTTGTGCCGTAGAACCCTTTCAGGTTGACACCTCTAAAACAAGTAGAATATTACATCATGTCACGAAATTAATCTTTCTGGGCAATTCACTGACAAAAAATAAATAAATAAATGGTCAAATTAGATTTCATAAGAAGTTACTAATGTGAAATATAGTGATGCTTTAGAATGGAAACAAAATCTGATAACAGGAAAAAGGTCTGTCGCAAGCTATTTAACGGCTACTGTTTAAGTATGGTTCGTATGTTTTTGGGGTCATCTGTCAAGCAAAGCTCTCTGCTCCATTCAGACAGCTCTCAAATCACTAATTACAAATAGAGCCACATAACATTCCATATTAATGCTTGGAAGCCTGTAATAATTCCTTAAAATATCTGCTTTAAACCATTTAAAATCCTAATTAACCTTGCTGGATCTGTATGGTATATTCTAGTTTCCTGTAGATCAGATACAAGGCACAAAAACGATTAGAGAAAAATCTAAGTTTTAAAGCACCTTTGGTTTGAGGGAGGTACTGGTGTTAAATATTTAAATAAAAATCATTAAAAGCTGAATGTGAATAATGTATTCATAAAATTAAATGCATTTAGTGTATTTCATCTAAAATAATTAATCAAAAGGCATTGTGCCAAATGGAAAGATTGCTTTTGTTTGCACAACCCAAAGATATGACAAGGATAGTGAGTGTGTACTATATACAAGTAGCTTCTCTTCAGGTAAAATCCTCCTCCTATGTGGGACAGTCGTAGATGTGAGCCGCTCCATAATCGCTCTGTGTTTTTGGCAAGCTGGTGTAGAAAATGGACACAGTGTTCTAGATATGTCTGAGGCAGATAAGTTCATGTGTGCATGGAAGGGGCAGCAGTGTGTCTGTGTAGCGTCCTTCAGGGGCGGAGCTTAGCGTCTAACCGCAGCCAGTGGAGGCCCTGCCGCGTGAAGCGCACCAACTCCGTCATACTGCTGGTGTTGAAGATCAACGGGCTCATGGACTTATCCAGCTCCGTGAAGAACTCTGGAAAAACCCACAGCAAGGCCACACCGTCAACGTGAGCAATGTAAATTAACCAGCAATGAACAATTCAGCGGTCAGAGCTAGTTTCACTTCGATAATGGATTCGACATGGAGCCTAACATAACATCTTAAGCAACAAGTAGCCAGCCTTTGTGGTTGTAGTAAAAACGCAGTGTACGAGTTGGGTACCTTTCTGCTCTTTGGCTAGCTGCTCTGCTTGCTCCCACACCTCCGTGGCGTAGAGGAAGTTGGAGGTGACCTGGACATAGCTGGCAGCCATCTGGTGGATGCGCTGGGGGATGGTGACGGACGAGCTGCCGCTGGCGCTGGACGTGCCGGATGAGTAGCTGCCAGCGCTACCTGGGGACAACTTGGGGGACACCGGCGACGGCATGCCCACCGCTTTACTGGAAGTCAGACAGATGAGAATAACAACCGCTCAAAACATGACGTTTAACCGTTATTAGGCACAATGTCAGGACCAGTAATTCACTAGCCTCACACGAAAGATTTTAAAACATTTTGCTTACAACACAGGGTACAACCAACAAAAAACATGTCTTACTTTCCTATTCCAGGAGAGGGAGCTTGGGTGTTACTCAAGGAATTCTGAAAAAATTTGAGAATTAACATTCAAAACATATTATGTAAGAAATAAGGCACAAAGAGGTGTGGCATATGGCCAATATTCCATGGCTAAGAGCATTGTCATACCCATGATATCACATCAAATACCACAGCTTTTAGCCAATCAGGACATAAATTACCCAGTTCATAAAAACAAATAGGCAGTGCACATTTAGTGGCGTACTGCTAACAAATACAATGCTACTTGTAAAACAATTTGAAGCACCAATATTACAAGTGACCTTAACTAGTATTTGTTTGACAATAGAGTACCTTTAAGTGCTCTGTGAGTGTTTTAGAGTATTTCAGCGCACTCTCTTTCCTCAGCTTGAACAGACGCAGGTAGAGGAGAGACTGGCAACGCAGGCTACAGTGGAATGAATCACATGACATTTGACTCAATGAGCAGCGCAGCAACGGCAATCGAGTTAAAAACGCTACATGGAATCTATAAGCAAGTAGTAGGGACACCCACCACAGCACAGCCAGCCGTTTATCTGCCGAAGTAGCATCTGGGGCCATGTAGCTTTTTAACTTCATAGTGTACCTGGGGGGGAAATCAAAGACAGAAACCCATTCTGAATAATGACGGATCTCCGACTGCTAATGTAACATTATGGCACTAATTGGATGTTTATTATTTTACTTGTTAGCTAAACCTGTTTAATATCAACAACGTGTCCCTTCTCTAGACAGTGAGATTGGAATGATCAGTGATGCGCCAGTGTGCATACATTCCTGGCTACAGATTATTCTGCGTCACATGGACACTTCCAGCACAAATCTACTTTCCAAAGCACACATTGTCTTAGATTCATTGCAGGGATTAACAGTCAGTTTAGTTTTATTTCTCCCAGTAAACTGTTCTAGAATTCCACACCTAGTAAACTGGCTACATTTAGCATTTATACATCAATTTAGCATTTATACATCAATTTAGCATTTATACATCAATTTAGCAGTTATACATCAATTTAGCAGATGCTCCTACCCAGACTGAGTCAAGTGCGGTTAGAGCAAACAATGTAGTTTCCAAATGTCTGAATAAATGATACCAAACCTTAGACAGTTGCGGGATTGAAACAGGTAACTCTTCAGTTACTGGTCAGATGATGTACTAATTAGGCTGCTTGATGCCCAAGGTGCATAACTACATCAATACAAATCAATTAAATACAAATCACATCTGTTTTGGAATCCTGCACCTATGACGGCTACTAGCAAATGTTCATTGCTACTCTGAAGAAAATTGCGATTGTATAACCTGAATGTAGACTGAATGTAGACTGAATGTAGACTGAATGTAGACTGAATGTAGACTGAATGTAGACTGAATGTAGACTGAATGTAGACTGAATGTAGACTGAATGTAGACTGAATGTAGACTGAATGTAGACTGAATGTAGACTGAATGTAGACTGAATGTAGACTGAATGTAGACTGAATGTAGACTGAATGTAGACTGGTGCTGCTTACTTGATGAGCTCCACGGTTTCAGCATACATGGGGTACGGGGACTTCGCTTCCTGTGCACTCTTCTCCAAGGCGTTCCCACACTCGATGAAGGACACCACAGCGTCTAGGTAGTACACAGCCTTCTCAAACCGGTCCATCTGAAAAAACGGACAACACACACTGTTTTAGGAATACCTGTCTCGGAAGCACGGGCTACTATAATTACACTTCCATAATGGAACGTTGTCGGCAATGGACAATGCTTCATGGCCAGAGCTCGAAGATGATAATGTTCTAAAAATCATGGTAAACTTCAATTACTACCATTAAGTAGATTCACAATAACATGTTTTAGAATTACCTGAATACTATAAAATAGATTGATACAACATTCCCCTCCCCTGGACCTTAAAATACACTGATGTAAAATAAATAATACCTAGCTCTACTTTAAGATTACTAATGTAATGATGCAAAACGCTGTTCAGGCACTGGGCGTCAATGCCCTGAAAAGGAGTTTAGTTTCAGTGACCGGGGAAATAACAATGCTCTAGTTCTATGAAGAAGTTGCCCTACTCTTTGTTTCACATAGAAAGTAACATCCTGTAAAAGGCATGCAAGCCTTTCTTACCAGAGCGTCTGCATTGTGTTTCAGTTTCTTAGCCTCCTGTAAGTAGTGATCGGCAGAATTCACCCTGAAACACGACAAGTACACACAAATAAAGTCATTTTTCTCCTCCTAACTACGCCAATATTCTGTCAAAACTCCTCCACGCCAATTTGCAGGATGTAGGTTCTCCACAGGAAGCAGATGAGACACTCCACACTTTAATTGAAATGCATGTCATCCACCAACACAACCACTCCCCACATCGCAGAGGCGGTACATGACAAGCAGCACTCCCTGGGCTGGGGTGGACTCACCACAGGGGGGAGGGTTGGATCTTCTTACCTGTCTTCAAACTGCAGTTTGGATCTCAGGGACTTTGAGCCGTCCGTGGAGACTGGCGCCAGGGCCAGCTGGTTATCAGAGCCCTTTGAGCTTTTCTCCTGCAGAGACACAACAGCGTTTATCGTCCGGCGCCTGTGTGGCGTTATTCTACGCGATGATACCAAAACAGAATAGAAATCACGTGCTAAGGGAAGTGGTGAGGTAAAAATGTGTGTCCTTCCCAGTTGTACTTGAAGTGCGTGACTGTGGGAGGACATTTCGTCCAACATGTCAGTCAGGTTAAAACTCCACGCAAAGGTGGTAAGGCAGGGGATTTCAACCCTGTTCCTGGAAAACTTCCATCCTGATGGTTTTCAATCTACCCCAATTTAGCACACCCGATTCTCATAATTAGCTGAATAAAGTTAGTCGTGGTCAAAAATTTTGAGAATGACAGAAATACAAATTTTCACAAATTCTGCTGCCTCAGTGTTGATGATGGCAATTTGTATATACTCCAGAATGTCATGAAGAGTGATCAGATGAATTACAATGAATTGCAAAGTCCCTTTTAGCCATGAAAATGAACTTAATCCCCAAAAACATTTCCACTGCATTTCAGCTCAGCCACAAAAGGACCAGCTGCCATCATGTCAGTGAATGTCTCGTTAACACAAGTGAGTGTTGATGAGAACACGGTTGAAAGTTAATTCAGCAGTGGGATCGGGGCACCACCAGTGCACAGCTTGCTCACGAATGGCAGCAGGCAGGTGTGAGTGCATCTGCATGCACACTGAGGCAAAGACTTTTAGAAGAAGGCCTAGTATCAAGAAGGGCAACAAAGAAGCCACTTCTCTCCAGGAAAAACAGAGAGAGAAGAGGGAAGTGACAGACCGATATTCTGCATAAGATACAGGGTTTGGACTTCTGAGGACATGGTAAAGTCATTTTCTCTGATGAATTCCATTTTCAAATTGTTTGGGCCATATAAAAAAACACCTTATCCGGAGAAGACAATTTGGGCGCTACCACCAGTCCTGTGTCATGCCAACAGTAAAGCATCCTGAGACCATTCATGTGTGGGGTTGCTTCTCACCAAAGGGAGTGGGCTCACTCACAATTTTGCCTAAGAACACAGCCATGAATAAAGAATGGTACCAACACATTCTCTGAGAGCAACTTTTCCCGACCATCCAATAACAGTTTGGTGACGACCAACGCCTTTTCCAACATGGTGCACCATGACATAAGGCAAATTTGAAAACTAAGTGGCTCAGAGAACAAAACATCAATGTTGGGTCCGTGGCCAGAAAAACTCGCCAGACCTTAATCCCACAGAACTTTTCAATCCTCAAGAGGCAGTTGTACAAACAAAAACTAACAAATTCTGACAAACTCAAAGCATTGATCATACAAGAATGGGCTGCCATCAGTCAGGATGTGGCCCAGGAGTTAATTTACAGCATGTCAGGGCAGATTGCAGGTCTAGAATAAGAAAGGTCAACACTGCAAATATTGACTCTTTGCATAAACTTTACGTAATTGTCAATAAAACCCTTCGATACGTATGGAATGCTTTTAATTATACCATAGTAACTACTGACAAAAAGTTCTAAGAACACTGAAGCAGCAAACTTTGTGGAGACCAATACTTGTGATGTTCTCAAATCTTTTGACAATGACTGTACATATTCCTAAAGTTGGGATGAAAACCTACAGCAGGGGTATTAAACTCTACGAGGGCCGGAGCCTGCTGGTTTTCTGCACCCACCTGGTATACCAAATCGAATTTAGTCCCAGATTAGTGGAACTGACTTGAAGAGCCAGTGTTCAACAGGGCTGCCTACAGAATGGTAACTCTTAAGGACAGAGTTAAAATCCCTGCCCTAAAGAGCTATCCACTAGTCTATATAAAAGGGTCTCGTAGGCAGAGGGTTGTCCTGGTGACGCACACACACCTTGCCCTCCCGGTTGCTCTTCTTGTCCTCGCCTCTCCTATGCTTGGAGGCGGAGCCGCTCTTGGTGCTGTGGCCGCCCTCCTTGCCACTACTGGCTCCGCTGGACACCGACGTGGATGACTGGCTGACTGTTCGCTTCCGGCTCAGGTGCTCTGACTTGGATGTCCTCTGCTGCCCCCCTGACCCTGATATGGAGGGTGAAGGCACAGGCTCCTCCTTCACCTTGACCTCTGTTGACCTCTTAGACCTGATTGGTGGAAGTGGGGGTGGGGGGGGTCAGAGGTTAAAACTTAATGTCCACACTGATGCAGGTTAAAGGATAACACTGTCATGGTTGAGGGTGAGACCAGTGGTGTAGACTAGGGGGAAAGGGGGTACAAAGTACATAGGGCCCGCATATAAAGGGCCCTCAAATTAAGAAATCAAGATGAAAGGGGCATTCAGAATTTTGTGCTACACCTCTGTGTGCGACGAACACTCACTCTTTGCTGCTGGTTTTGTGGTGGGACGAGGGTTTGTCTTCCAGTCTGAACTTTTTGCTGTCAGACTTGGTGCTCTCATCATCATTCTATATGGAATAAAAGAAACAGGCGGAGCTGATTCATTACTGGTACATTTGAAAAGACCGGGTCATTGGTACGAGCTGTACATTTAGCATCACTCTCCACACTGTAGCTCATAAACTTTAGGAGGGTGGCCAAAAGCAATTGGCATTTAAGCTTAACCAACCTCGTTAAAGCAATATCTTTCAGCGACTGGCAAAGGAAACAAAGTACGAACGTGCCGTAAAACAGGCCATACCTTGTGCTTCCTCTTGCTCTTACTGGGGGTCTTCTCTGACGGAAGCTTCTGGAAGTCCTTAGTGTCTCTGTCCAACGAGCCGTCTCGCTCCACTTTGATCTCCACCGGGTCTTTGAAGGCCGTCCTGGGGATACGGCTGAGTAGGCTGAGGTCGATCTTCACCAGCAGCTCCTGCGGCTGCCTGGAGGGGAAGCGTTCCTCTGGGTCGCTGAGCGGGGAGAGCAGCTCTTTCCTGTCCATTGGAGAGAAACCGCACACGGGGGTCCGGATGCTCTCCGTGTACTTCGGCGTCTGGGAAGACGAGGGAATGCTGTCATTCTCTTCCGATTCTGAGGAGGAAGAATCAGTTTCCACAAACTCCCGGGACTTCTGGGATGTCTTGGTGAGTGCTTTGCTCTTGCGCTTGTCCACCGTGGGTCTCGGTGACGACTTGGGCTCCTTCTTGATGTTGGGTTTGCGTAAGCCCTTGGTGGCGGCTTTGGGCCGGTGGCTCTGGCTCTCCGGCGCAGGTTCACTCTCCACCCGGAGCCCCCCCTTGGGCTCCTCCACAACTGGGGTCTTCTCAGACTTTTTGGGCTGTTTTTTCCCCACTGTCCTGCGCTGGGCTGCCCCGCCCTCACTCTGAGCAGGGGACTTCTGCCGTCCGCGGCCGCTTTCTGAGCCCTTCTGCGCAGCCCTCAGCTCCCGGCTCTGGGTTGCCGTCCCCGAGTCCTTAGAACCCCCCTGGCCACTGTAGCCCCGCCCTGAGCCCTGTTCTCGCCCCTCCTTGTACTTGGTGGGTACATTACTGTCCACCGGGGAGGCCGGCGAGAACTGCTTGGCCTTTTTAAACCAGTTGTCCAACTGCCATTTATTGGTTGTAGCTGGTTCAGGCTGTGGGGAAAAAGGTGGAAAAGTTTAGACTGGGATCGACTGCACTATAATCAGTACAGTTCAAACGTGGTTAACAGTCACCATGGTAATAAGAGATCTAGGGGTCAGAGTTTGATCTGTGTCACGTGACCTACCTCTGGTGATGCAGGACGAGGCGGCTCATTGGCCTCGCTATCCGTGGAGCTGCTCTCGCTTTCGCTGTCCGACCCGGAGCTGCTCTCAGAGCAGTGACTGCTGGAGTCATCCCGCGAGTGTTCAACTCCCTCGCTGTTATTACTGATGTTACTGAGCAACATACACACACACACACACACACACACACACACACCGGCAGTTAGCGGACAACACCTCAAGCCAGCTACTGTGCAGGTGTCATTAGTTAGGAGTTACACTTTAAAATAGCATGGCAAAGTTAGACATTTAGCCTTTTTATTTCTAGGAAGTGGTTTATTTGACCGAAATATTAGTATCAAACATTAGCTCCACTGAAGTCTGAGCGACAAGTGTGGCTGCTACCTTGCTGAGGCGTTTCTGGCTGCGTTTTTGGCCGAGCCTTGCTCCTCTCCATCACTGTCGTCGTCACTGCTCAGCTTCAGGTCGTCCTCCAGTAAAACAGAACTGGAACACCACAAAGCCATCATCACCACTGAACTATGGCCACAAGCACACGGCCTCTACTCTACCCTCCATGAGCGCATTCACTGATGTGTACCAGGCATGGAGAGACAAGTGCTTTAAGGAATGAGCAGCTGGGAGCAGACTGTGGGGTGTTCAGAAAAGTACTGCCTGCAGGGGTGAAACACTCACTTGGCCTGATCTCCATCTGACGGCGCTGCCTTGGGCTGGCTCGACGTCTTGGTGCTTCGCTCTGGTGGCGAGGCGGAAGAGATGTGTCAGCGTTAAAGCATTACGGTAAAGGTGATATCAACCTGTATAATGAGTTTAGTTTTGGGAAATACTTACTGGGGGCACTGGTAAAACCTGCATGCTGAGTGTCCTAGATGTAAAAGATAGCGTTTAATGCAAATTCAACAACCATGTGTCCTTATTAGTAAACCATGCTGTTCCTTTCATTATATATTATATGCAAATGTATTTTTGTATGTAAACTATTATTCCAATTGACAAAAAAATGTTGTACTATTGGCGCTTATGTTGAAAGACCCAATACACTAACAAAACTATGATTTCTATTGTACCAATAGCTAGTACTGTACCATCAGCTAAATTCATGACTTTGCAAGTGATGGAAATTCTCTAATTTCACTGTGCTCATTGTTTGTGCGTCACTAAGGACTGCTCTGCCGTCTGACCTTGGAGGGAAATGGAAACTTCGAAGGCTCAGTTTTACAAGGGGTATGGATGGCTGTCAACGGAGGAGGCCAGGACTGAGTCATTTCCTGGAGGGAAACATACAAAAGTTCAGACCTCAACTTTAAAGAATAAAATATAATTATATTTAAAGGCACATTATATCCTCAAGAAAATATTTACCTTTAAAATTTCATCCACACAATTTGCATCCCCTGTAATGGAACTCTACAAAGGAACAAAGATTGTGCTGTCATGAGGAAAGATTCAAAACTGGTTGGTAAAGAACAAATGGTAATGTGTACATTTTATCCTTACTAGGTAATTAAAATGCAATGCTTGCATGTTGGGGTTTTAGGCTGGGTAACCTCATTTCAAGACACAGCGCATATGAGCCTGGAAAACTTTCAACACAAAGTTGGCATTTGGGGCGACTTAAAGGGGCACTAATTTGTCATATTTAGATTAAATGAATAATAAATCTAAATCCAACAGCCACACAGTGAGAATATAAAAACAGCAGAGCACAGGACATTCAGTGTAGGGTGTAGAGGGAGATGGTTAAATTTGACTGAATTACTCAATGGCTAATGCTCCACTAATTTCTGTCAGCAGCCTTAGAGGCTACATGGAAGGCCAAATTTGAGGTAAAACCAGACCGTCCACAAATTGGGCGGAGTCTAGGAGCGAGATTACAGGCTGGGTATCTGTATCGGGGAACCTTGTGACAACAGACGATGTTACCACCTCGACAAAACACGCTTGATTGATTACAGTAAGCAAGTACCATGCTAACATAGCTACACTGTCACAAAAACCCTTATTCCCCATAACCTCTAGAAGGACATCTCTGGTTGGGCGGCTTTACCTCGACAGGCTGCGAAGGGATCTTCAGCTTTGACAGGGAGGCCTTGCCGTTGGGCTTCAGCTCCCCCATGGTGCTGCCTTGCGACTGGACACTGTATACTTCTGAGGAGGTCTTGGCCTCCAGCGTCTCCTGGCCGTCCATGGGGCGCACGTAGGCCGTCGGCTTTTGTTGCATGGAGCCGGGCTTGGACATGAGGGAAGGGGGGAAGGTCTGGCTGGAGTGAGGGCCGCTGGGGAAAGCCGGGTGCACACGTGAGGGGGAGTCCCAGTTGGCCTCGCGCTCACGCGGAGACTTGGAGCGGTAACGCTCCTTGCTGTGCTGCTCGGCTCCTAGCGAACGCGAGTGACCCAGCGAGCCCTTGGCTGGGCTGGACGTGTGCGACTTGGAGTGCTCCGAGCCATGCTTGCTGGACTTCTTGTAGTCCCGCTCGTGTCTTTGGCTGCTGCTGCTGCTACCGCTGCTCCTGCCTCCCCCGTGGCCGCTCTGGAGGCTGGATCTCTTGGACGACTGGGAGGATGAGGTGCTTGCCGCTGGGCCGACCGGCGTCCATTTACTGCCCTGGCTGCTGCCTACTCCACGCTGTTCGCCTAACAATGACTGGCTAGACTTCTCCTCGGAGGACGAGCCTGGCGGTTTGCCGCCGAGTTTTGGAATGGTGTCTCCGATGGGTTCTTTCATCTCGTCGTAGTTCCCGAGCATACTCTGGATACGACTCGACAGTTTATCTTCTTTGCTGGACTGCACACACAAACGGGTGGGGAGAAAAACACAAATGTTCACCTTCAGGACGACCGTTAGCACTTTAATTTCTTTGGTCTAATGAATAACACCCAAACAACTCTGGGTACAAAAAGGATTTAAAAAAGTCATGAGAATGTACAGATCTGTAATGTGTCTTATGATATTAAAGAACATATTTAACAAGAAATACATTATCAGTTGAAATGACTTATTATGAATATTATTGTATTATCAACTAAGCACACAAGGGATGATTGGCTTATTCAGAATCCCCTCCCAGAGTGTGAGGCCCAGATAAGACCTGTCATCACTAAAAAGGTTCAATCAATCACTTGGAAGGGCTCCCGTTTAGAGGACAAGGGGTAAACCAGAAACGGTGTAGCCCCGAACAAATTCATTATGACAGGTACCCATGTGGGCTGAAAAACTCAAGCAGTTGTGTAGCAGGAAATTTAGAATTTGTCCTGGACATAGCTTCACTGGCCTGAATAAAGATCACATGCACAACTTGTGAGGAAACAAGGAGAAGGTCAATCAGAGCTGTTTCAGACTGGCGACTGGGTTTCAGTTCAAATACGCCAAATGTGTACTGTGTTTCAGCGAGCCGCCGTGTAAAGCCTACAGTTTGGTACAAGTGCTCGCCTTAGCAAAAACAGGACAAAAATGCTATATTCAACAATCATTGCAACAGTTTAAATATAATTTTCTAAATAACAAATCACAGTCAAGTCCATTTAAAACTATAAGAGACACAAACTGAGCTGCACGTGTGACGCCCGTGTTAAGAACTTACCCCCCGCTGCTCTTGTCAAAGTTTGGTGGCACTAGCTTATATTAGCGGATCTTTACTTGTCAGCCATTAAGTTCACAGTACAGAAGGACGTATTCAAATAATATTTAATGGACTCTGAAAACTATTGGTCAGGACCGATCTTAGTTAGATGTCAAAAGACGAGTAGAGAGGCGTTGAGAGGTCGAGTTTCAGTTAGCAGGTCTACATTACATGCTGCATGTTATAACTGCATGTGTAAACAAACAGATTCTTCTCTAAACACACAGTGAACTCCAGGGTTGGAGAGCTGCTAAACACAACATAGCTTCCATTGCAGTCGATGGAAGGTTAGAGGACAACACCTGGGTCCTGTTCTTCATCATCATCATCATCATCAAAGACACCTGTTTACCATTCACAGTGTGGGGGCAAGATATATCAAGGCTTCCAAGGGAGCACTCACCTCTGAAACCTTCCCATTTGCTCTCTCTCTCAAAAGGGCTCCCGAACCATCCTGGATGGGTTTCTGCTAAACGAGTAGCCACTTACCTCGGCTTAAATCTTTTTAGTGGCAAAGATTAGACTGAACCAGCAGCTAAATCCTCTTTAATAACAAGTAAGTAGGGCGTGATCTCTGGCTGTAGCGCTAACAGAAATAAACCAACAGTTTACTGTTGTAAGGGGGCTGGTGAGCATCATTGATATGGGCTAGTTCGCCTAATCAAACCACTACATGATCAGGGATAATTGTGTAGAAGCACTATACAGCACAGATATCCAATGTAGTTCCCCTTCATGTGGGATGTTTCCAGCTTACGATTACCTAGCAAATTAATGGGACAAACTAGACTAGTGGAAATGAACTTACCTCAGGCTCACTGTGAGGAGTTTCTAGACAAGCTAAAATAGAGGTTGATGAGCGTGTCTGCTGTAATGGCAGCCAGGACACCTCAGTGAGGTTTGGGCCTACATTCCACACGAGCACCAGCAAAAGATCTGGGCTGGCAAAACCTCCATCTCAAACAGTTCCCACAAACAGTGCACTTACCTCAAACTCTCCCTGCCACTGTTCAGATATAAAACATTCAATAATTTCTCTGGTTTAAAAAGTAAATCAAAAACGTTATCAATGAGTCCTGCAAATCAATCACAGAATCATTGGAAAGAACTTAGGCTATAGGAAAAACAGAAGTCTAATCTCCATGAGGTAACTAAATGACAGAAGCAAAACAAAATGAAGAACAAACTTACAACTTTATAAGGTTCAGGAAAGAGAGGGGAGGTAGCTGGAAAGGCCTCTCCTGCCTGCTGGATTTCTTGATTTCGCCTTTCTCTTTCTTTCAAACGGAGAACATTCCGGTCTTCACGGTTCATGTTGCTAACAACAGAGACAGAGACACTAAGCGTGGAGAAGAGAAAACAGCAGCTTCCAAATACTTCCGTCTACATGAAAAAACACCAAGTGTTACTGTAGAGTACACAACAAAAAAATAACAACAACAACTTAGTGTGTGTGTGTGTGTGTGTGTGTGTGTGTGTGTGTGTGTGTGTGTAGGGGGTGTTCAACGAACGGACATCTACACAAATCTACAACACAATAACAATGATTCATAGTGATCAGAAAAGCTACTGGTGTAATGCTACTGGAACAAAGGTGGGACAGAGATCAGTCAATTAATGGATTTGATGAAAAGCTATTTAGTACAAGGTAGGACTAGTCGAGATGGGATGGGGAAACATTATTGACGCGGACTACACAGAGCGCTTAGCGCAGCCGCTTCATTGATGTCATTCAGTATGATTGATAGGCAGATGTTTTTAAAGAAATGTTGTGAAGTTGGAAGTGAAAGAGTTTTTCTAAAATTGCAGATTGTGAATAGGACCATTGAAAAATGTTTGACTTAAATGTTGTAATATTTGACTCAATATCATCCAGCTCTAAATCATTAAGCTTCCAACTCAATTTTCTACATTAAATACATTAACTACTTCACTGTCAAATACAATGAGCCAATATGAAAATACTGACCACAAATCAGTACTTATCATGAATGCAGAGGGTCGTTTATAGTAATATAGCTACTAATTGGCCCAGAGGCAATTTGCCAACAATATCATCCACAATTTCCACCAACCGCCTTGTAAATAAACCCTGCAAGCATCTGGGGGGGGGCAGTCTACTTGTCATTCTAAATAAGGAGTTCCATTATTGTAGTTACAAAAAGAAACCCATTGCCCCTGAATCTCACGTTATTAGCTTTCAATACTATGAAATGAACAGTGATTCAAGCTAGCTCTAGCCTAGTGTTCATAGTGAACTGCCAACAAGACGATTTTCCCCAAAAAAAGTACCCAAAGACCAATGAGCTTTTTTGAGGGTCAGGCATCAGCTGAATGTGGGTTCTAATAATATAAATTCCCTTGAAATTAGATGTTAGTTGTAAGTGCCTGTACATATACATATGCAGTCTGGCCTCACTATTGCTGAGAAGTATAAATATGATTTCATAAACATTGATAGAGAAAGATCCCCACTTTCCACTCCGTTCAGAACACTGAGCACTTCATGTTGTTTTTTGCTTAGACAAAGCTACACAGGGCCAATGGTGCTGAGTCATCACTGAGGCAGATAGTTTTTACACCTTCCATTAAAACATACAGGTCAGGAACAGGAAGTCAAGGGCCATTACTGGTATCATAGGCTTTAAACTCAGTTGGCACCTCTCAATAACTCATTAGACCACATTACATGGCTTTTTATCATTGAGTCATAATACTGAGAAACAGGAGACATTTTAAATAAACAACCTAACGAAGACCTTCAGATAAAGAGCAAGACTAAAGTAACAGGTGTTAAATAAACACCAGAGCGCAGTTCCAATACTCAGTTGGTGATGTATCCCTGAAAACCAGACGTATACGTTTTAACTCTACATAGGGTGGGTTCAGCCTAGGCAAACTAAAAGAACACAGGAACTGATGACTGTCGTTAGCAGATGCAAACGACTGATAGAAATGGGGTTTTAGTGAATGGGTTGTTGTTTAGTTAGACAAAGCTGAATAGATCCCATGTGTTATGTCCTGTGTAGAAGCTCCCCAACCAGTGGTCCAAGTCTAATTACCTGCTGTGTGTTGTGAGGCAAGTGGGGGCATCAACAACCCCATTATCAGTTTCAATAGCTCTTAATCCACAGTATTTATGCTGGGTTCAATGCTAACAAACGTGTGAAAGCCAAGCCTGTGCCATGTCAAGGATTTAAGGTAAAATGCCAAACCTATTAGTAGGAAGGAAATTGATTGCTACTTAAATCATGGCTTCAGTTAAAATACCATTTAAAATTAACATTAGAGTTTTTCACAAGACATTTACTGTAATTGCACAAATGCATTTCCCACTGTTGACGTTAAGACACAAAGCATTGTTTTCATACCAACCTCCGTGACGAAGTGTACACAACTACTAGAGAGTATAAAGTCCAGGTCTAGTGGGTTGAAAAGTTAAGGGTGCGCATAAACCCTGACTGCTGTACTTCTTTCTATGACAAACAGATACAACTGCAAAACCAGACATATGGACGTCTAAAGACGATGAGTGCCAGGCCATGCTTCTTTGACAATCAGACAACTACATCCGTCATGAGAGCGACTGTAGTCATTTATCAATAACTTTGGTGACTGCCAAACCAAGACAACACAGTTCGGCTAACCGTCTTCAAAGGAAACGTAGCTGGAACAACAACATGAAAACCCAACCGTTTGTGTTGCTTACCCTGACTGTAAGGCCATGGCCCAAGGCCCTGAACCATTGGAAGGGCGGTTCAGCAAAACTCCATGGGATTCAGAAGTGTTGTCAGCAAGCTGCCAGCTTGCCCTCTCATACTACCACTCGTTTAATGGTGGCAGATGCTTTCAAAGCGACGGCGTCTACACGGACCTACATTACGTTGGCATTTCCTTGGAGTAGAGATAATTCTGACTTCGGGAGGGGAGTTTACTGCACGTTCATGGGAGATACCACCCTGCGAAACAGCGGGTGTGCTAAAAGCAAGACAATCAGTGAGGTGGCTCAGTGTGTGAGTGAGTGACAGAGAGAAAAATAGTTTAGCGAGTGTTGCCTGCATGAGTGCACAATGGGTCATATACTCTTGGAGGTGTTTGATATTGGGGAAAATGGGGCTTTTACTAAATCAAGGCAAAACTAGTATTGACAGCAGGTCAAAGGTATTTGCAACAGTGGTAATTAAGTATTTTGTTCTTTCAATGAGAACACTTATAACAATACACAATGGAATGTCTATTACTGTGCCAGTGCAAGATCATGAAGTAACACTTTAGGTAAGAATAATGTTTATAAGACAAAGGCGGTTGTGCATATTAATTCAAAGTTGTTAAAAACAAAGAGAAATAAGCAGAAATAAAACCGATAAACACAGTAACCCGCACTTGAACCTCCGTAAAAATACAAATTCTCTACAGTTAAAGAATAGCAACCTGTTCCGGAAAATGGAACAGTCCAACCAGTCCATATAAGGATATGTTATTTTATGCCATTGAGCCTCTCCTTATGATGTCATGAGTCTATGGATGCCAGAACCAATAAGAGCCTTTCTTCCCCTCAACAACCTCCCTCCCCCACTATGCCCTGAATCAGTGGCAGCAGTTTCTTTAAAGAGACAGTGCATATTTTCTACTAGTAAATGGAGGACGGGGAAGCCAGACTCAAAATACACTACTGGCATTTCACCATTTCATCAACAATTTCATGACGCATGCTTGCTGCTTAGGTGTTAAAAACCAAATACTAATTTTGGGAATTCAATAAAGCAAACCAAAACGTAGACCAATACAATTTCAAGACAAATAAGTAGGTCAGACTCACAGTATTGTCAAGTAGCAGAAGCTGAGTAGCTGAATGCAATGAGAGTTAAGGCCTAAGCAGTCTTGTCAACTATCTAATATGTGTTTTGTTGTTTTTGTGAAGAACACAATAACTGCCAGCATGTAAATATTAAAAGGCCACAATTTCAAATGGACAGAACTTTGTGAAATAACCAGTATGTGAAAAATAATGTTCTTTCAACCATAAACACAAGTTGAGGGAATTACAATTTATTTTTGTACACAAAACATACATTTTATATGATAAATATTAGTTGTGGACTCAAGTATACTTTTTT
This sequence comes from Umbra pygmaea, assembly GCA_016801145.1. Lineage (NCBI taxonomy): Eukaryota > Metazoa > Chordata > Actinopteri > Esociformes > Umbridae > Umbra > Umbra pygmaea. Next base: position 23,285 of record JACXGM010004888.1, read on the forward strand.
CTGGGGGGTCTGCATGGCAAAGTGGGCTAAGTCGCTGCATCGCAGGACAGTCTACGTCATGATAGTCAGTGGTTTGAGCCTGACTATGGGTTCTCTCACTTTCCCCAAACCTCCTGCACAATGCAGCAAAAATTGGCAAAGTACTGCCTGAGATTTGGGTTATGTAATGTGACTCATCTATCCTGTCATGTCTCTCTCCAGCGACTTCAGATCGGGCACCTTTAAATTAAACCGGAGTTATAGTCAGTGAACGTAATCATCCCGTGCATGATCTAACTAAAGGCTTCTGTGTTGGATGAGCAACGCTGATCCCACAGATCCATCCAAGGAGTTGTGGAGCTGCCGACAAGACAGGGTTAGTGGAAATTGAAAAGAGTAAAGAAAGAAAATAGCTTTATTTTTCTGACAACTCTGACAACTATTTGGAAAAGTCAGCTCCGCACTTTCTGATTGTAGTGCTGGTGCTGGGCGCGTTATCAAACAATTCTTAACATACCATCACTCTATCAATTATATGTTTTGAATCAAGGGAGACTATCAGATTAAGAATGTGTCTTTGATAGCGCAATGGTAAATTAAGAAATTATAGATTGAAAGTTAAAAGTAGTCCGAAAGTTGCTCAGATGTCAGAAACTGTCGCTTGAAACTGATTTTTATTAAAATGTATACATCGAAAGCAATTGGGACTCCCATGATTGTTTTTTTTCAAGGTGAAAGAACATTCATTTTTCACAATGTTCTAGTTATTTGAACAAGTTCTAACTAGTGCATTAGTGGAGACAGAGTCATTTGGCACTAGCTGTCCCGGAGAGAGCTGCCCGATAAGAGAGCTAGTCATAATTACTTCATGTGATTTTTCCCCTTTAAGGATCTAATGAAGTTGGTCTTTGTAAGCTCAAATCTATTGGTATGCTGTCATACAAGTCCTTAACTATGTGCAATGGGGTATTGCAACAAGCAAGAAGAAAAGCCTCCAGTTCTTTGACAGTCAAGGTAGAAATCTATTTTGTACTGAGCACTCCAGAACTTCCCATAAAGGACCAATGTTGAAAGATGGGTCAAAGCAAGCAGCTTGATAAGGGCTTCATATTTTCTCTGGACAGCTTGTGTGTGGTGTGTGAAGACATTAACTTAACTAGTCTAGAGCTTGAGTACCAAATGATGTCTGGAGGTTGAAAAAAGCAGGAGGAAGACAGTGTTACAAATGGACATGGGATAGCCGGACACAATTCAGGCCTTCTTACACCACCTAAATTGTCGTTCATCGAAATAGCGTTAACATATGTAAATGCAGCTTTCTGTTTACCCTGCAGCTGAAACTGCCCGCTCATTGATACATATAATACAGATGTACAAGCAGAAATTTATCCAGGTGTATTGACCCAGAAGAACTCACTCTTGTTTACTTGGAAACAAAATAATTTTACCTTACCAGTGAGCAACTTCATAATGTTACCAGTGACATGCTTTGCAGTGGTTTCTTTTAGAGCTTCTACAAAATGTTGATATTTTCAGATACATCACACAAACTACGGTACTTCTATCGAAAGTGATGACATTCAATCAAGCTGTCAACTTGTAGAACACTGCTCAAGGTAGGGCTGGGCGATACGGCCTGATTTGTATATCTCGATACGATATGTACTCCAGAGCCCATTTGCCTGGCAACACAATATTATGACGGCAACACAAACTCGGCTTTTCCTTTTCAAAATAATAGCGCTCCTCATTCATTGCAATAAATCATTGTTTGTTCATTGCATAGATAAGTAGTGGGTCCATGTTCATGTATTTTTATCTTTAAGAATAATTTACTTATAATGTTAGACTTCTATCATGTTTTTGTCTTATTTTCAGACATATTAGGAAGTCAAATTATCTCAGTGCAACTGGAAGATCCTTTTGCTTATTATGGCAGAACTTCACTTTAAATTAAATAAAAAAATGTGCAAACTCTGTAAAACATAATATGGCATGGTACCGGAGCACCACCGTAATGACGGAGCACTTAAAAAAAAAGAAAAAAGGTTGGAGCGATAAGCGAAAGGGAATCAACAGCAGGCTAAGTTACCACATAATAATAGCATTGCATTTTGAAATGAGGAATAGTTCCTCCCATAGCAGGTAGTTCTTATCAAATAGCCTGTTTGGTCGCAATCCAGCTTAAAAGGTATATTAAATCAAATCCACTTCAACATTGCACGACAAGTGTATTTAACTAGCTGGCTAATTAATGTTTGTGGTAGAGCAGATGCGGTAGAGCTAACGTTGATCTAGCAAGCTCATTAACACTACTAACCGGCAGTGCTCAAGCAAACAGAGAGTTATAGTGCAAAACTAATTTAAAACACAAACCATATCTTACGATTACAGTATTACAGCATATGCTAACCTTGTAGCTACCTCGTCGGGGAAAGCTAATTTGTTAAACGTTTCACTATGTGATTTACTTTTATTGTTTTTTCAACTACTGTTGCACACAGTAGAAACTCCAAAGTCTGTTTCAAAATAAGTCATTCCTAATCAAAAACTGTAAATGTCAAAATAAGCTTTAACAGGTAAATACATAAAGCAACAAAATTACTATTCAACGGACCTTATTATAAGGTTATTTACAACTATGTTCTATACAATATGATTCTATAATTGTTTTGTAGATAATTATTTTCACATCTCAGGTCTGTCTAAGCAAGTTAAAATATTCCATATTTTAAACCCTACTGAAAATATGAGCATATGTTTTGCACGATTTATAGCATACATTTAGGTCTGTTGTGTTAAAATTGTCAATCTGGAATAACATTTAAAAAAAATAAAGTTACGGAAATATTTGTTAGTCTGTTTATTCGATTCATCGATTAATCAAAGAATTGACGGACAGATTAATCGATTAAACAAATAATCGTTAGTTTCAGTAGTAGTGTGTTTTTGCAGTGCATTGTAAGGTGAGTAATGGAATTTCTACCTGCCATCTGAATCTCAGACTTCGACGTCACTGTGTAGGGAGGCAAACCAAAATTGCAGAAACATCTGCGTTTAGGCCTCCCTTGCCATGGCGGACATCTGTCGAGACAAATTCCCACATTACCTTAAGAAGGTCTCGCACAACAATTCCGATTTTCATTTGTTTAGACCATAAAAAGTGTATCAGCAATGCAACACATTGTTCAAAGCAGACTCGGGCGACAAGAGTCAAATGTTATCAACATTGTGATGATGTTACCATCAAATTATGAAGAATTACTTATAATATTGGGAAATACACTCATTGGACACTTCATTAGGTACATGTGTTGAACTGCTTGTTAACGCAAATATCTAAATCAGCCAATAGTGTGGCAGCAAGTCAATGAATTTAAGCACAAAGACATGGTCAATACGATCTGCTGAAGTTCAAACCAAGCATCAAAATGGGGAAGAAAGGTGATTTAAGTAAATTTAACCTCTTAAGGATCACCCCCCAAATGTCAAATTCTGCCTAAAAACATACCCAAAGTAATCCTCTTGTTACACTGGACCTGAAGCAAGTTGATATTTTTTTAAAGGAAAGACTTTTTGGATATGTAAAATGTATTTTGAATAAATGTACACAGTTAATATGTCACAAGATGAAATAAAGAAAATCCATTATTATTTTCTGTTATTATTTTTCTACATCCCATTTGAAAGCCATATATTGAGATAGGGTCCTGGAAAAACTTCTAATCATGTCGTCCAGGCGATGGCAACACGTCTAAATTTTTTGAATGATAGAGTGAACAGCCAATGGAAGTCATTGTATCAGACACCATAAATGTGAAAAATAGGTATACATCTAGTGTACACATTTACTCAAATTATTTATAATGAATTATTTGCACTGATCTACATCAACCTCAAGGGAACCCATTCAATCAAGTATACACACGTAATTTGCGATGCTAATAGTAAAATCACCCATGTCTTTACTCAGAATTACTCAGGCTCAAGCTACGACTCACTTATGGCAAATTATGAGGAATCCCCCCCTTGGATGGGTGGCTGTGAAGGGGACAACAGCTATCCGTTAAAGACATGTTTAATGATGACACAATTTGATGCCAGCAAGTGCGTAAAATGCTGTTTAATCAAAAACACACACAAACACGTAGTGTAGCCTAATTGAACGAACATTTGGCACACTGAAAATGTTTGGATAGAACAGGTACACTACTCAAGTCGAAGCATTCTTTGTGGCTTCTTGTATTTTACGCAACATTTCCATGAATCACAGATGTGTTGATGACATTAATTAGGAAATATTAGGACTTCAGGAGACGTGATGTTGAAATGCGTGCCAGCCATTTAAATGCCCCAGAAATGCAGAACGGGAGTGAAAAGCTTATTTGATAGAAGAGTAATCTCGGTCTAATGTTAGACTACATTGGAAAAATATTACCATGCATTCATAAACTCGTGATTCAGTGAGAGTGAGTCCAAAACATCGGAAAGTAGGCTATGTCTTGTGACATTTCTTTATTTACATTTTGTAAAATGAAAAATCAATAGAAAATCGCCATTATAATAGCAATCCGCCATGGAACAATCGCGCCTGCTCTTAAAGGGAATGTGAGATGATCTCATTGGTTTATTGCACGTTATGCCCAAACCACACCTATGACTAATGAAGCTTCTTTAGACCTACCCATTGTAGATATGTGGCGGGCACAAGAATCATTTATCCCTCCGATAAAATAGCAACAGCGCCCGGGACCCTCCCACAACGTAACTTGCGTTTCGCGTTCGATACTTGCGTTTCAGATCGTTAAAATAGGGCCCATAGTGTTATTTGTAAAGTATATTCCACAAAAAACACAACGTGAGAAAGTTTTATCTGGTTCTTCAGACAAAACATCAATTCTCTTTTGTAAAGTGTCTCTGGCATACGTAGGATGAAGTTTCTGATCTTGGTCATTTATAACATCTGTTTCATAAGAATGATGAATTTGACGATTACAGACATGCTTTGACACGTTTCACATCAGTCTTTCATTCAGAAGTGCAGATTTGCGGTTCATACACAAAGGGCTTTTGTTTACATTTGGTAACAGTCCAGTCATGAAATTGTCATTTTCCCATAACAGTATTAATTTTACCTGGGAAAACTATGCTCTCTCATTACTGGGACTGATGACGAAAAATAAAGATTTGAGGCCAAGTACTATTTTGGCACAAAACCCAGTGTTTTTTTGTTTTGCACACTGGGTTTTGTGCGTTGCGCACCATTCCATTCACTCCGGTCCCGAGCATAATACGAGCCCATCCTCCCCAATTAAGATCCACCGACCGCGGCTGATATATATATAAAAATATTAGAGGGGGTATGGTTCACAAAACCCAAAGTTTGGTTCGTATCATGGTTTTAGGGTCACGGTTTTCGGTTCTGTACAGTTCTTGTTTTTTTTATTTTAACACTCCAGCAATATACTTCAGGATATGATATAGCTTAATAAGCCACAATCTAAGATACAGTATTAAAAAAAATTGTTATCATGTAATCATGCAAGAACAGAATTTGACTTGACGTTTAGCACATTATTGGGACCATCTCTGAGGAAAGCTAGGTGAGATTTTGATACAGCAAGAGGGAAGACGATAATTTCAACAAGCTTTTCATTTAGTTGGCTAAAAAATGAGTGTGTATTGCCATTTACAGGAACTTCTGAGCCTTTTTAGCACATGAAGATTGAAATATTACAAAATAACAATTGAAACAAGATGCCATTAGAGTCTGTTTTGAAATTCGGGAGCAGCCAGACCCACGTGACGTGTTCGTCCAATCAGCTGCCATGTGTTGCGTTTGTCACGCTCATCCCGCTCGCAAGTGTTTTAACATGTTGAAAGTGGACACAATGGCAGCAAGTGGTTTGTGCACATTAGCAGTGCGAACACACATGCTCCGAACCGAGACGAGCGAACCGCACAGTTCGGATGTTTTTTCATGAACCGTACCACCCCTAATATATATAACCTAAAAATTGCAATTGTGGAACGTGATTCTAGTCCACCTTAATTTTCTTTGAGGCAAAATAACAAACAGCTTTGTTTACAAGGGACATAAGTTCACATTATGACATGTAATGTTATGGTCAATATAGCTATTATAAAAGAGAAATTTGCTAAATTCCTGAGTTTTTAAAGCTTTCTGAAGATATGGGACAAGTATATATATATAAACCAAAAATTGCAGTTGTGAGCAGTGATTGTAATTTACCTTCTATTTTATTTAAGGTGCATGTGTACAAGGCACATAGCTCACATTATGAGGTGTAATGTTAATTTTCTTATAGCTATTGTAAGCATTCGCTTGATTCCTGAGATTTTAAGCTTTCTGTACATATGTGACATAACCTAAAAATGGGACTTGTGAACTGTGATTCCACTTTTCTTTTTGGCAAAATTTGATAATGATCCCTAAGACGTTAAACATGGCATGGTTGTTGCCGCATGACGAGCAGGTTTATTTCATAAAGTCCTCTGGGCGACACAGTGAGCCATCAGATCCTTTTCACCAGGCTCCGGGGTCTGGGTGTTGAGGGAATCACACTGCAAGCTTCTCTCATGTACCGCACCCATTACATAATCCTCAGTGTGCACAAAACTGAAATAACTGCAGTCACCCAGGGGGTCCCCCAGGGCTCTGTTCTGGATCCCCTACTCTTCACCATCTATATCCTCCCCCTTGGTCAGATCCTCGTCATTTCAACCTAGACTTTCACTGCTACGCCAATGACTCAGATTTCCCCTTAGCACCAAATCTCTCACCAACTCACCTCTGGCCCATATTGAAACCTGTCTCTGCAATAAAAACATGGATGCACCACAACTTCCTCAAGCTCAACTGTGACAAAACTAAACTCCTCATAGGCACCAAATCCACCCTCAATAAAACTGTCACTTCTCTCACCATTGACAACACAGTTGTATCCCGTTCCCCCTATGCTCATAACCTAGGCATCCTTCACTCCACCCTGTTTTGAGCAACACAAAATAGACTGTCACATCAACATTTTTCCATCTTCATAACATTGCCAAACCCAGATCCTCACCCCCCCCCCCTCCCAACTACAGCCAAAACTCTGATTCATGCGTTCATCTCCTCCCGTCTCAACCATTGTAACTTTGACTGGCATCAACTCTTCATATCCACATGAGTTTCAAATGGTTCAAAAGTCCTGGCAGGACATCCCCCCCACCCCATCCTCTATGAGCTATACTGGCTCCCTGCCACTTAGTGCATTCAATAAAAAATACTCCTTCTGAGACTTATAGCCCTCCACCACTTTGGTCCCCCTACCTCTCAGACCTTCTTCGCCCCTAGTATCAACCCACACACTCAATCCGCTCTGGTACAGCAGGCCGCCACATCATCCCCGTGTCCAAGCTACAGAGCTTTGGTAACAGGGATTTCACCAAGGCTGCTCCCAGGCTCTGGAACTTCCTGCCTCAATCCATCCGTGACTCTCTCTCTGTTAACATCTTCCTCCACCGCCTTAAGCCTTGTCTGTTTAAACAAGCCTTCCCATAGCCCCTGCCTCATCCCCTTGTGCTTTTGTCTTTTCTTTGTTTTGCAAGTTTAGTAAAGCGTCTTTTGGTCTATATAAAAAAGCCATGTATTGAGGGTGGATTTATATAAGTTCCATGCATCATCATCATCATATGGATTTGTAGCCGACAAAAATGCGGCAACTACATGATGCAATAATGTAAATATAATCTAAACTCTGAGGAATGTTTCCAGCACCTTGTTGAATCTATGCCATGGAGAATTTAGGCAGTTCTGAAGGCTCTATTGCTCTATCCAGAAGGCTCTATTGCTCTATCCAGAATGCTCTATTCCTCTACCCAGAAGGCTCTATTGCTCTATCCAGAATATACAACTGGAACACCAAAACACGCAGAGATGTTACTAGCCTGATCATGCCCGCGAATCACTGATGAGATCTACTGACACATCATGTTTTACTGGCTGTGGGCCAGCGGGCCATCATTAACGTCAGACTGGGCAGGCCGTTGCTCTGGCCCAGCAGATTGCCCATTTACTCACTAGACAGTTGGAAAGGCTATATTTGGAAGTCAAGCATATCTGCTGAAGCATATCAGCACTACAAATAGTACCTAAGGCCTAGTACTGTAAAACAAAAATGCTTAAGCTTCATGGTAAAAGGCTATGTTGCAGTAGGCCCATGTTATAGTTGGTTATTTGTTCAATAAAACACATGACAGGCTGTCATATGATATTGTATTGTCAGGTGAAGGGAGAAACCACTGCAACATGTTGGCAAGCCTGTGAAGAAACAAGCAGCATATTGTTTTAGCTGTGACCCAAAATCCATGACGAAGCAGTTGATGGCTTTGTCAAATATGCAACCTGTGAATGATCACCTTTAGCAAATGCAAACCTTAAAATCAAGAAGCTATACCAAGTGTTGGTAGTACACAATCTTTAAAACCACTGTTCGGCCATATTGGCAGTCCATGTGCTACCCTTTATCAAGCCAAATGGAGTTTCTGACTTGTGTGTATGTCGTTAGACAACTCCATCTAACACAAACTTATAATCAACTTGTGTGGATCTGTTCATCTAAAATATTTAAATTAAACAATTAGAATTTTTTTTAACATAGAATTTATTCTGTGAAAACCCAGATAAGGACATCTTCCGATGTTTCTGCTATTATAAGTGACAAAATACCCTTCTCTGCATAGATTTGTGCTCTCTAATATCCTTACATTCTAGACAATAATCAAAGAAAATTAGAAGCTATTGAACAATCCATCACTATTTCCAGCAAAACAAGTAAACTTTTGATAACAAAGCTGCCCCTCACGATGCCACTTTAATGTATGTTATGTATTAGTTTAAAGTGCCTCTTTATTACTATCGCAAGCTTCTATTTAAACTCGCCTAAGTTCTCTTCCCTCCACCTGTTGTAACATTGTGCGCCATGTCCTCTGGTCGAGCAATTAACAAATGTAAATAATATCAGTGTCTGTAAATAAATTTCAGATACCGATATGTTGGTAAACTGCTAATATTGTCTGATAATATCAGCCACGTGATGTCAGTCAGGCTCTTAACTAAAATCGACTGAGTCAGTCTGACTCCTGAATAGTGTTGAAACAATGCCGAAATGTTTACCGTGATGCAAGTCTTCAAAAAAATTTAAATTTCATATTCTGTATTAGTTTATACAGCTGTTTGAATCTGGTTATCCAATCATAAATAGCTTAGTTTACATTGACAATATTCAATAAGTCAAATGATTAGACACAATTAGACCTCTGACGTGGGGCACTTTTTATAAACAAGTGCTGGGGGGATATGTATTATTTTTGAATGACTTGACAGTTGGAAGCACAGCCTAGGTACAGTAGATCAGAGTTTGCCTTAATGCAGGATTCTGAATTTGTTTACGGGGAAAAATAAATTAAATGAAAACACAGAAAATAAAGTGTATTGGCTTCTGTATTGGCCATGACATTACATTTCAAATGGCAAGTTTCAATTTTTATTGTTATAAATAAAATATATTGTTCTGAAAAGTTTGATTCTCTGCTTGTATGCACAGTGTGTGGTGTATGTGGCGGAAGAAGCAGTGTTGCATTTTCTCAGCTAGATTACATGTCATTTTTCGAGATCTGAGAAAGTTCCTGAAAACCACATTCTGATAACATTCTACACCATCTGAGTGCAAAAGTGCTGAAATGGCTGATTAGGCAGTCAATAAACAGAGCTTTGACTTACTTCACTATAATATAGTTTTAATAGACACTGATGTATTTACGAGTGCTTCTTACTAATCTCATGTTCCGATTGAGAGATTATTGGAAGATAAATTGATGCTGTTTGCACAAACTTTTTGCCCCTCTTCAAATTGAAATATTGACTGATGGTTGGATGAGACCTAAAAGTCGGTTGGTGTACTGCATTATCTAACAGTGGTTCTCAAACTTCTCGCGAGGGACACCCAGCCACGCCATATATTAGATACATTCCAGAACTAGCACACCTAAATCAACTTGAAAAACAATAATTAAGCCTTACCTGCTTGAATAAGGCAAGCTAGTTCAGGACTTCAAAACTCTGAGACGGCCAAGGGTCCCACGGGAGAGGTTTGACAACCACTGATCAATTAAAATGTTTTGTTAAAATAAAGCAGGGGTTTTCAACTCTAGATTTCAAAGCCAGATCCACTCTACTTTTTCATTGCAACCCTCTAATCTGAAACTAATTTAGACCTGGGACACCAGGTGAGTCCAACTAATGTTGAGGTAGAACAGAAAACCAGCAGGCTCCGGACCCCGTACTGTTAGAGTTGAAGACCCCTGATATAAAGGGTCATACTAGTCTATCAGGATCATTGTAAACTATAAATAAGTGAGTGAACAATGGCACGTCACAATCACATGGAACTGCTCAGATGGTTCTGTGACGTACAAATGATGTATAGCATCTTTTATAATGTAATTCAGAAGTTCCGAACTTGTTTTCCTATCACCAGTTCAATTAGAGTAGCAACTGTGATCAACAGATCCCATTATGGATAAGTATGAAGAGAACAGAACAACAATCACATGAAAAATCCAATCAATAAAGATCAATTTGTCTCCAGAGCTTTTGGTTTAGTCGAAGACATGCTACAGTGCATCCGGAAAGTATTCACAGCAATTAACTTTCCACATTTTGTTATGTTACACCCTTATTCTGAAATGGATTAAATTTGTTATTTCCCTCAATTCTACACACAATACCCCATAATGACAATGTGAAAGTAGTGTGTTTGAAATCTTAGCAAATTAATAAAAACAAAAAAGCACATGTACATACAGTAAGTATTCACAGCCTCTGCTCAATACTTTGTTGAAGCACCTTTGGCAGAAATTACAGCCTCAAGTCTTTGAGTATGATGCTACAAGCTTGGCACACCTATTTTTGGTCAGCTTCTAGCATTCTTCTTTGCAGGACGTCTCAAGCTCCATCAGGTTGGATGAGGAGCATCGCTGCACCGCCATTTTCAGATCTCTCCAGGAATGTTCAATCGGGTTCAAGTCTGGGCTCTGGCTGGGCCAATAAAGGACATTCACAGAGTTGTCCTGTAGCCACTCCTTTGTTATATTGGCTGTGTGCTTAAGGTCGTTGTCCTTTTGGAAGATGAACCTTTGCCTCAGTCGGAGGTCCAGAGCGTTCTGGAGCAGGTTTCATGCAAGGATGTCTCTGTATATTGCTGCATTTATCTTTCCCTCAATCCTAACTAGTCTCCCAGCTCCTGCCGCTGAAAATCATGCCCACAGCATGATGCTACCAGTACTGTGCTTCACTGTAGGGATGGTTTTGGCCAGGTGATGAGCAGTGCCTGGTTTCCTACAGACATGACACTTGCAATTCAGGCCGTAGAGTTCCATTTGTGTTTCATCAGACCAGAGAATTTTGTTTCTCATGGTTTGAGAGTCCTTCAGGTGTCTTTTGGCAAACTCCAGATGGGCTCTAATGTGTCTTTTACTGAAGAGTGGTTTCCGTCTGGCCATGCCACCATATAGGCCTGATTGGTAAAGTGCTGCAGACATGGCTGTTCTTCTGGAAGGTTCTCCTCTCTCCACAGAGAAACACAGGCAGAAGACGGCAGGCAATCAGTCACACTTATGAAAACTGAGGACACTAAATAGACCTTTCCACTGACTGAAAAAAACCAAGAGGCCCAGGGTCCCTGTTCATCTGCCTGAACATGTCTTAGTCATGCTGCAGATGTGGCCAGGACAATAAATTGTAATGTCCGTAATGTGAGACGCCTAAGACAGGGAGACAGGAAGCTGAGAGTCCTAGCAGTGGCAGAACATCTGTAACACCTGCACAGGATCAGTAAATCCAAACATCACACCTGCACGACAACAACTGCCAGAGTTACACAAGGAACACAATGAGCGTTACACAGATGCTTGTACTCCGAAGCGTGATCCATTTGGAGGGGAAGGATCTGTCATGGTCTGGGGCGATGTGTCACAGCATCATCGGACTGAGCTTGTGATTATTGCAGGCAATCTCAACACTGTACATTACAGGGAACACTTCCTCGTGTGGCACCCTTCCTGCAGGCTCATCCTGAAATGACCCTACAGCATGACAATGCCACAAGCCATACTGCTCACTCTGTCCATGATTTCCTGCAAGACTGGAATGTCAGTGTTCTGCCATGTTTAGTGAAGAGCCCGGATCTCAATCCCATTCAGCACATCTTGGACGTGTTAGATCAGAGGGTGAGGGCTAAGGCCATTACCCACAGAAATGTCCCGGAACATGCAGGTGCCTTGTTGGAAGAGTGGGGTAACATCTCAGCAAGAACTGGCAAATCTGTTGCAGTCCATGAGAAAGAGATTAATTATTCTATTTCTCTTGGTCACACATCTGTGGAAGTTGTTCAGTTTGTCTTAGTTGTTGAAAAAAAATTGTTTAATACATTTTGACATGCTTTTGTTCCTACATTGTCGAAAAATGAAAGCAGTTGAAACTGAGAAGTTGTTTCTTTTTTCGCTGAGTTTTTAACTTGTGAGTTATAAAGGCATAGAGAACTACATTCACTCAGCATTCCGCAGGCTTTCTTTTTTCTGCATTCTACAGCATTCAGTGCACCCACACTCGTTAATTCAATTAGAACGCATGTAAGATCTTTAAAAACGCAGACATATATTAGCCACTTCTGCAGATATTTAAAAGAAAACACCAAAGGCACCAGCAGTTAGTTGCAAGGGGCAATGTGTTGTCCAAAGTTTGGAGTACAGACCACTAGACTTCTGGCAGTGATGTGGGGCAATTTGACAGAAGTACCAAACATCACAAAATCTTGAGTATTGAACGGTTACAGGTAATGTACAACTGGAAAAGTATAGACGTTTCGGCATACTGTGCAACACTACTCCTGCAAACAAAAGCTAGATGAAAAACAATTATGGAGTGGGACTGCACAACTTCTTTAAAAAAAAAGTTTGTCTTATTCTTTCTATTTGGAAATAAATGTACAGCCATGGTTGTTCAGGATGCTCATTTCTGCTACAGTTGATGTACAAACAATATTGTGAAATTGTATTTTGTTCATGTTTTAACCCTTATAAAAATATGGCTAGTCATGGCAGTATGAGTTAGGGCTGGGCGATAAAACGATAACAATATGTCTCGCGATAGACGCGTAATCAATATCAATATAAAATGCGTTCGATAAAACGTTCGATAAATTCCTTTGCTTCGTCGGAAAAAAACAGCGGTTGCGAAGCAATTTCGGTTGCATAAACAAAGGCACTCTCGCTCTGGTAACCTAGCAACGTAGCAAGTGACACGCTA
>JACXGM010004889.1:0-36622 GCA_016801145.1 Umbra pygmaea
CTGGTGACCCATGGACTAGGGCTTCAGCCTGGTGACCCATGGACTAGGGATTCAGCCTGGTGACCCATGGACTAGGTCTTCCGCCTGGTGACCCATGGACTAAGGCTTCCACCTGGTGACCCATGGACTAGGTTTTCAAACATGTTTCTGCATTGTGTAGATTTAGAGATTGCAGCATGAAAGGTAACATTTCGATAGTGAAAAAAGTTATGTGGGTCAGTTGTATATTGTATGGTATAATGTTCCTAGAATGTTACAGCAACAATGCCTATAAAATGTTCATTTATTCTTCAGGTGACAAAAAACAAGCAGACACCTGCACCTGCTACTCTGCCACACCTGGGCTGATTGTCTCCCTCCCTTTATTAGGGAGGAGAAGACAGTCAGCCAGTGCCTGATTATTGTACAGCCAAGTAATTATTTTTTTCCATGTACTACTTAATCAAGCCTTATCTTCTAGTATCTAGTATTATTACTAGTGTTTCCAGATTCCAGTGTATTTCTCATTGTGCTATATTAATTTCCTCCTAGACCCTATGTTCCGAGCCCATCCTGTTACCTCCACTCCCTCCCTCCTGGATTGCCATCTGCTCTGTGTACCGAACCTTGCCTGGACTGACTACCCGCTTCTGTGTGCTGAAACCAGCCTCACCCCTGACCATTTTAGCCTTCCGGATTTTGTGCCTCCACCCAGTGAACTCACCATGCCTTTTGTCTACAACCAAGCCTACCACAATAACCTGTCCCTCCTTATGTAATTACTATGTACCACTTCTGCCTAAACTCCTTCCAGCAATAACATTTTTATTTTTAAGTCCTCTCTGTTTAATTCATTCTCTGCTATTGGATCCTTACCTCTGTTCTGAGCCCAGCCCTGACAGTTTCAAAAAGTACTGAGATCAGGAAAAAGATCAGGAAAAAGGCCATAACACATAACATTTATGTACAATAAAATAAATAATTTTAAATAAAGTGGATTGTCTTTCAAATGTTATAATTTATATTCTGATATTCCTTTTTTCGTTGATTTCAGAAATGCAACAAATGAACCCTTAAAATTTCTAATCATTGAAATGACTAGCTATTGACATGAGTTTGGACTGAGCAGAAAGTCAACAGTTATAGTTTTTGAAATGTCCACACATAAATGCATAGTACACATGATACAAATGTACTAAAATGTTTTCCACATTGAAAACAGACTTTTGCTGCAATGCTCAGAAGTGACATTCATTTCGCTCCATTACTTAGGTGTAAGGAAATCCACCTTCAATTTCAAAATGTGATGGGAAGTATGACCATCCATGTGGTGTCCATGCAGACCAGAAGTCTCAGTGTGGGTCACCCCACATGTCCACCTTTAAATGTTAATCCTAATATTTTCTAAACACAGTCCACTACTTTGGAGCAGAGCCAATTTAAGATGACCACATTAAGTCCTCCACTTACTATTTTTATAATCAAAATTATTCAACCCAAATTGAAAATCTGGTTTATTGTAAAAATGTACAGATTTTCAGCTCAACACAACGAATGCTTCAAGTGGTTTCCCCAAATTCAACTGCGTCAAGTCGTTTGGGAGCTAGGATGTGCTGTGCTGCAATATTTATTGACCTGTCCAAGGCCTTTGATACTGTAGACCATGACATGATATTGCTAGGTAATTTATCTGCTATAGGTCTTGACTCCAATGCTTGTGATTGGTTCTGTGACTATCAAAATGTCCGAACACAGGCCATTGTTTCTGACAGAGCCAAGAATAATTTTCTTGGGGTACGCAAGGGTGTTCCGCAGGGTGTTTGCAGACGATACAGTTATCTACTCTATAGCCCCATCCATTGATTTTATTGTTGTTCAGGTTGTCTTTGCAAGCTTGAAGCTTGTTTTAAATTCAGGGAAGACAAAGTGCATGCTTTTTACAAAGTCACGTAAACCTTGTTCTGTATTGGATTTTTACTCCATGAGTGGCTTTGCTACTGAACTAGTAACTGCTTACAAATATCTAGGTATATGGATAGAAAGTGATCTATCATTTAAGAAACAAGTTTTTGAGCTTGTTAAGAAGCTTAAATGCAAACTGGGCTTTCTTCATAGAAACAAGACATGCTTCTCACTTTCCACCAGGAAGCAGATTGTTCTATCAACATTTTTACCTGTCCTCGACTATGGAGATACTATTTACACCAGCGCTGCAGACAGTGCTCTGCATGTTATCACCTCAGATAGTTTTAACACTCATCATTGTTTGCTTTTTCAAAAGGTTGGTTGGACTTCGTTAAAGACACGTAGATTATTGCACCTCTCCCTGTTTGTTTACAAAGCCCTTCTACAGAGGCTCCCTAACTATTTATTTTCTCTTTTGGAGATCAGAGTCTCTATTATAACACAAGATCTCAGGACTGGTTAACATTAGATACTCCCTTTGTAAAGACAAAATATGACAGATCTGCATTTAAGTGCCTTGCTCCTCACATGTGGAACGACATTCAGACAGTTCTTCATTTGGATGCATTAGTTTGATTTTATTGTACTTGTGTTTGTGCCATTTCTATGGTTGTGTTCACAGGGCACACTTTTAAATGAGACCCTGGTCTCAATGTGGTTACCCTGGTTAAATAAATAAAAATAATAAAAAATAAACTGCAAATTCAACTGATAATGACTTCTCCAGTCTCAAAATTAGTAAACGCCTTCATGGCAAGCATATTTAATATTTATTAGAGCACCCTTTTGCTGTTATGACCTGCTGAAAATGAGATGTCTAGCCAGACATCAGCATCTGGCAGCGTTCTTGAGGAATCTTAGCCCATTCCTCATGAGCAATGGCCTCCAGTTTAGTAATATCATTAGGTTGCGTGCTGCAGCTGACTTCTTCAAATCCCTCCAGAGATATTCTCTGGTGTTCAAGTCATGTGATTGTTATGGCCACTGTAGAATCTTCCAAGATTTATTTAGCAACCAAGCCTTGGTGGAATTTGAGATATGCTTGGGATCATTGTCCTGAAGGTCCAATGATGCCCAAGCTTCAGCTTCCTCACAGACCACATGACGTTTATCCCTAGGATTTACTGATACTTCAATGAATCCATCTTGCCTTCCACACGGTGCAGGTTTCCTGTGTCAGAAGATACAAAGCAGCCCCAAACATCACTGAGCCACCACCATGTTTGACTGAGAGTGTACTTTTGTGACAAATTGTAACGAAAAGTTCCAGTTGTGTTTCATCGCTCTACAGAACAGTATCCCAAATCCTCGGTGGCTTTATATTATTTTGAGCATATTGGAGCTGACTTTTCATGTGCTTTTGGGTCAGTAGTGGTGTACATGTTGGAGTTCTGGCATGGAAACCTTATGTATTTAGTATGCACCTTACTGTGCTCGCTGAAATCTCAGTGCCTGTTGTCACCAAGTCTTTTTTCAGGTCTTTTGCAGTCACACAATGGTTTTTTACCACCTGTCGTCTCTGAAAGCCATTGGTTAATTATGTCTGGTGTTCTTGAGACAACACCTGTTTTGCATGTTTGTGCTGTTGTTAGGGATTATTTTCAGGGTGTTGAATAATTTTGAGACTGGTGAAGTCATTATGAGTTGCATTGTCAGTTGGATTTGCGGAAACCACTTGATGCATTTATTGTGTTGAGCTATTTCAATTGCTTTTCTTTGTTTTGTTCATTGCAAACAGCTCTTATTCACAGCAGGTGCATGACTGAAGGAATCAGCTTTAGTATTGTTGTTTGTTTCAATGCTTTCATTTCCAGCTCTTACCTAATGCTCAATGACCATCTCAGATTCTCTGATACAGACACAGGTTTCACTGGCTGTTCGCCAGACATGTACATTGTTTATCATGCACGTGTACAGTTACATGGTTCTCATCAAAGTTGTCTGCGTACACTATGTGCCAACCCTTTCCAGAGGTAATCTAAATTGATTCCCTCCTGTGTAAATAATACCATAGCAAATAGATACATAGATACCATAGATACATGTACAAAACATTCACAAGTGCGAAGAGCAACATTGCATAGTGTAATGTTTCCTCAGTGTCTGAAGGCACCCTACACAGACCCCCTGAGTAATGTTCAAACAATAGTTCCAGTCCTTTATCTTAAGTTCTCAAAGTGGATTATTCACAGCTCAAAGCTCTGTAATCTGTCCATTTGGCATTGTACAGCTCCTCCGAATAACTGAAATGAAATGTCTTGTTAATTACACCAAACAAATGTGTAAAATGGTTGCACTTGAGGCTAAAGGATTATTGGACGGTTCATGAAATGCTATGGTTCATGATTTGCTATACAAATTGCAATATCTGGCCTGCCTGGAACAGAGAAACTAGGAAGTTCAAAACCAAAGCTAAACCCCTTCCGATATTTGTAATTGGTTATGGTTGTTCCTCAGTGGTGATTCTACATAATGGTCAAGTGGGGCTGATGAGATATGTCTGTCTAGTGTCTAGACAAACATCAAGCGGTACCATGTGTGCACCAGAGCATTTGCTATTGTTTTCTATGGTCAGAGGCGTTAGCCCCATGCTCATTCTTGTTGGCCTTATGTGTGAAAAAAGCCAGTGTGCATGCTCTAACTGTGGGTTAATGCTCAGTGTGCATGCTCTAACTGTGGGTTAATGCTCAGTGTGCATGCTCTAACTGTGGGTTAACGCTCAGAGTGCATGCTCTAACTGTGGGTTAACGCTCAGAGTGCATGCTCTAACTGTGGGTTAACGCTCAGTGTGCATGCTCTAACTGTGTATTAACGTTAAGTGGTGGGGCTTTGGTCAGTTGGAACCTCCTGAAGAAGCTAGTAAATAGGTGCATGCCTAAGCTAGGAACTAGGTGAGTACCTGATTGTTAACTCTAATGTTTCAGCACTTGCCTTACTGGCTAGCATAATGGTCTTGTTGATAATGCTATCATGTGGAATGTTTTGGCAATGTGCTTCTGGTTTGAAATTAGAAATATGATGACACATAATTGTGTATATATGTTGCTTTGTTTCAAACTAGTCTAATAATATTTTCCAGAATAATATTTTTTAGGCCCTGAATTGTACCCCAGAGTAAATAATTCAGTCCTCACCTATCAATCTTCCACAACAATAGTGACACCAACAATCTGTTAGAGCGAATGAATGATTTATTCTGGTCAAGTATACATTTCACCATTGATTAACCACTGTTCTTTCAGGTGTTGTGACACTAGGATGTTACCATTGAATTTAGGATGTTACCAGGGAATTTAGGACATTACACAGCAAAATTACCAGTGTTAAATCAACTATGAGAGTGTTAAAGTAACACTCAGTGTTTATATAGAACACTGACAGTGTTACTTTAACACTCTCAGAGTTGATTTAACACTAGTGATTTTGGGGTGTACCAGTGAATATGTCAATGTTGATGATGGCATCAGCAGATGCAGGAATTTCGAGGCGAGGGGCCCTCAGAGACAACCTATATACAGGGCCCAGAATTGTGTGCTATGCACTGAATTAACATTTTAAATACTCAGACACTCTGTTTCAGGGAACACATGGTTTGCATTAGTCTAGGGCAGAGTTCATGAACTCCGGTCCTGGAGGGCCAAAGACTTCTGATTTTTGTTCTCTCTTTTTAATAAGGGTGTGGTTTATACCTGGGAAAGCATGTGATTGCAATTAACTTCTAGGTAAAATAAAAAGTGTTTCGGCCCTCCAGGACCGGAGTTGATGACCCCTGCTCTAGAGTGTAGTATAAAGATTGTCACTGCAGTCCTTGTCTCCTGTAGATGCATTACACACAGGCCATCTGTGCATCTCTGAGGCTACACAGCAAAATCTCCAGTGTTAAATCAACTCTGAGAGTGTTAAATAAACACTCTCAGTGTTTATATAGCGCCAATGGGAATATATAAACACTGAAAGTGTTGATTTAACACTCTTAGAGTTTATTTAACACAGGAGATTTTGCTGTGTATGTAGGTTTAGACAGCTCTTAATGTATTACATTAAGACAGTTTTTATGCACATTTTATTGCTTTAGCATTATTTGATTGATTCTTCATTAAATAACAAAATAAATATTTGGAAGAGCAAAACATGAAACCAGCACAGCAACACCTTTGCATGAGGGAAAACTACAGACTGCCTTCACTTCTTCTTGATCCTGGACAATCATGAAACATCTCTATACAATTGTATATAAAACAGAACAGAGAATGATAACACAAAGTTAAAATAATTATTTTATTATTATTAACTTAATATTGACTTGTTTTAAGAAAGTATTTTCTACTGCCACCTTCACTAATAGAGCTAAACTGTAAAGAGTTGTGTCAAACTACATTAGTTGCTGTATATGAGAAAGAACATACAACACAAAGTGTCCCAAAAAAAAAACTGAACACCTGGGTGTAAAGACCCTGCTGCCTCTTGAATTTTCCTCAGGCAAAGCAACAGGATATCACTGTTTTCCTCTTTGACTATGAAGAAGCCAACAGGTACCGTCCAACCTTGATCGCTCTACACCACCAATGCATAGAAGGTGTGTGATGCCTTTATAGGTCGTATCCAGGAAAAGCATTGAAGAACCATACTTTTTACATTGTTCTACTGTATCTGCCATGGGGTACTGAACATGATAATTAATGGTTGGTTTGCAGAAGGTCACGAAGGTCTGACTTACCCAAATCGTCATAATCTTGTTTATCTATTTCTAAAGGCAACAGCTTCTCCCTTCAGGGCCCTTTGTCATTTGTGGAATTGATCATTATTTCATAGTTACCTTTTTATTATAATAAGCCACTATCATTATAATTGCGTTTATTAACTCTCAGAAAAAAATCTTCAAAAAAATTATGTGTACATTAGAACAAGCTAATTAACATGCTTTCTAATGAAACCCTGTTTACACAAAACCAGTTGCCAGAATAACACAATCTTGCATATTAATTCACAAATTGTATTTGATCCTTCATAGTGAAGGCTATGCAGTAGTAGCACACAATTTATTTTGAGCCAAACAACTGCACCCAGAATGATAAAAATGCAAAATAAAACAAAAAGCTATTCTGAATCAATGTAGGTACCTGGTGATTTTAGAAAACTATTTAAAAGTAAATAGCATAACAGAATTTTCCATTTTACCCAGACCACGCCCACTTTCCCCAGCAGGTTATATAGTCCAGGGAAGCATTCCTGGTTTGTTATGGATGTGCTGCATTTGGGAGAGTGAGCTACAGGACAAACTTTGCTCCAAATCTTTTAATTATTTATGGGCTCATTATGGATTCCATTCATATGCCAGGTAAGAGTCATTATGTCTTGATAACATGAAGCAAACATGATTTATTATTGTTTCACTAATGTTGTTAATTTCACTCAGGTAAAGCAGCCATAAACAAGCTATAAAAATACACTTTTTCAGAAACTTTCATCCGAAGCATTTTATATATAGACCTACGTGTGTGTACATTTTACATACAAGATTTAATCCGACTACGTTGAAGTTGCAAGAACCCCGCTCTACCAACTGAGCTGAAAATGACCTTTAGGTATTTGTTTTTGAGCTCCAAATTTTTGCTTTCTATATCAATGTTAAAGGTCTGTGGTGTATGTACCTATTTATTCAATCTTGGAATCACGTTTAATGTTTTTAACACATTTTGTAAATCATAAAAGGAACTCTGATCTGCATCAACATGTTATGTGGACACTCGGAACAAGTCAGAACAACAAGAACATATCAGAATAATGTGGGGTAAATAATTGCTGAATCAGCTGATCATGTCTTTACATGTTTCTCGGCTGATCATGACACCCGGCCGGTGGCTCTAACCTTAACTGGAGCTATACATTCTCATTCATCATACCAGGTTAGGACAATTTGGCCGGTCTTTTCTCAATCATAGTTGAAGGACAAACACTCTACTGCAGGTATACAGTAGTTAGCAATAAACACATTGGAAGAGAATGATGGTACAAAAAATAGCTTATATTACACCAGATTAAAATTGTCCTGTGCAGTTATTGAGACAGTAAGCCTGTTGTTGTCTATGCTCTAGGGGGGTGGTTTCACCGACAAAGATTAAGCTTAGTCCTAGAATTAAAAAAAAATCAAGCATAATATTGCTATCTCAGGGGACCAAATGTGTTGGGAGAAATCAACTAGTCATAAGCACATGGTTGGTTTAGTTTGACACATTGACCCCATCAGACATTTTGGGAATTTTCTCTTTCCCTGCTATGCCAGGCCTGTAACATATTTCAGTTCTTGCTGTTTTAAGGGCTTTTTTTTCACCAGTCCTGTCATCAGAAATAAAAAGTTCAATTTCATTTAAATTGGGAGACTGACTCGGCCGGGCAAGATTGTTCTACTTTTTGAACTTGAAAAACTGGCTAACCAGAAAATCAGCCTAACAAGAAAGACATTTAAGATAACTGGTCTCTGAAATAAGTGAGACTTATGTATTACAATTTTGTCAATAAGCAGGTGACATTGGATTATTATGGTACTGTTAATGTGATATTTGCCATGTGATTGGTGCTGGATAGGTGGCTAGTCATAGTCTTAGTTTTCATCTGAATGTCTAAGCCACCTGACTGGCTTTTGTCTCTCCATCCCCTCCAAAATACATTACTTTAAAGGACATTAAATAAAGTATTAGAATGTGATGACAATATACATTTGTATGTCAATATTGATCTAGGATCATCATGTCCTCTCGGTTTATTTGTTTCAGAAATCATCAAAGAAAACTCTAAACCTGGTGGGCGGGTTTTGGCAGAGAGTGAATCGAGAAGCTCCTTTGACAACATCAATTCACCACCGACAAATGATGACACCTGTGGCACAACCAAGGACTTCAGCTGCATCTACAGCAAAGGTAAAGACAGCTCAACAATAGCTGCATTGTGAGGTTCATGACAGCTACAGCTTCTAGCCTATTATCAGTAAAAAGGCACTGTGTTCCCAAATAGCATCCTCTAGCTCTACTCTATTGTGTATTATGTATGGAAAGGCAATTTGGGATGCAAGCAAGGTCAACATGGTTTAACTGTGTTCTTCAAATTATGTTCTCAAAAACAAATTAGTCTACGGGTTCACATAATTACTCATTATTACTCATCCTGTACTCTTCCCGTTTTGGGAAATTCACAGTTACAACCTAAATTACCTGGTAAGGGGAGTTAATTACTAACCACTGATCATAACTAGTCATTTTTTACTCTTGGTGTTAATTTCATTGATCACTGGTAAGTTATGAACTTCTTTTACCTGGTCATTTTGGCCTAATTAGGAACCTCCCAAAATGTAATTACTCAGCCAAGCCCAGATAAGTACTCTTTTACTCTTACCCACCTCTAGATGTACTCTATAGACAAGAAAATTACAATAGTTATTAGTTATTGTTATTAAAGCCGACTGTATTTGTCTATTGTTGTGACCAATTCCGGCCATTCATGGAAAGTTCTGGAACATTTTGAGGGTGGAGAATTCACCATCGGTTCAGCCATTTTGGCTGCCATTTTGCAATGTATGCCTTACTCCTTATCCCCATATAGGAAGGCATATATGAGACACATGTATGCCGAAGAACAGGTCAATTGCACTTACTGTTGATTTTAAGCAAATTGTCTAAGGTTTCAGCAAATTTTCACTATAGAGAAAAATTAATTATGGCAGACTTTATGAGTTCTTGAGGCTTTTTTGTTCATCATGAGAAATGAGGTAGGTACAAAAAATCCAGGTCTCTAGGTCAAACAGGGTGGAATTGGCGTCTATGAATCATGTACTGCAGCGCCCCCTATGGAGCAATCAGCATGTGGGTTTGTGTGGTAAGTACTTGGTGGCTATAGTTTAGGGGGGCAAAATTATAGAATTTTTTTACCTGGGACTTTTTGTGGTTATTCAGCAGTTTCCATTCCGTCCATTCATCCCCCAATCATTCCTAAGGCCAAATTTTGCTATAATGATAAGAATAATAACTAGAATGTACATTTCCTGACGAAAGTGGATGCCTGCAGTGGCAAAACATAATTTACCACATCGTTAGCATGATTTACCATGATTCTAGCTTGATGTTAGCAAGTATTGGCATGATACTGGCATGATGCTAGCATGATTAGCATGTCTCTAGCATGTTTTTAGATAGATGCTAGGATGATAAAAATGTTGCTATCATATTTTTAGGAAGATTTTAGGATGATGCTAGCATGATTAGCCTGTTACTAGCATATTGCTAGAGTGACACTAGGCAAAGGCAAGAACACTTAATTATGAAATTCCCATTCAATACTAATAAATTCCATTTAATAACAATGTCACAGGTGTGTCCAATTTTCCTATTTATATAGTCCAAGGGTAGAGACATTTCAAAAATGTAAAAAAGCTTTTTATTGGATATTTCAAACTTTTTTAACAAATAAAAAACGGACAAATTGGGCGAGCAACATTATTCAGCCCCTGTAATTACAGTGCAGCAAACTCTCTCCAGAAGTTCAGTGAGGATCTCTGAATGATCCAATGTTGTCCTAAATGACTAATGATGATAAATACAATCCACCAGTGTGTAATCAAGTCTCCGTATAAATGCACCTGCTCTCTGATAGTCTCAGAGGTCAGTTGAAAGCACAGAGAGCATCATGAAGAACAAGGAACACACCCGGCAGGTCCGAGATACTGTTGTGGAGAGGTTTAAAGCCGGATTTGGATACAGCAATATTTCCCAAGCTTTAAACATCCCAAGGAGCACTGTGCAAGCGATAATATTGAAATGGAAGGAGTATCAGACCACTGCAAATCTACCAAGACCCGGCTGTCCCTCTAAACGTTCAGCTTATACAAGGAGAAGACTGATCAGAGATGCAGCCAAGAGGCCCATGATCACTCTGGGTGAACTGCAGAGATCTACAGCTGATGTGGGCGAGTCTGTCCATACGACAACAATCAGTTGTATACTGCACAAATCTGGTCTTTATGGAAGAGTGGCAAGAAGAAAGCCATTTCTGAAAGATATCCATAAAAAGTGTTGTTTAAAGTTTGCCACAAGCCGCCTAGGAGACACACCAAACATGTGGAAGAAGGTTCTCTGGTCAGATGAAACCAAAATGGAACTTTTTGGCAACAATGCAAAACGTTATGTTTTTGGCGTAAAAGCAACACACCTCATCACCCTGAACACACCATCCCCACTGTCAAACATGGTGGTGGCAGCATCATGGTTTGGGCCTGCTTCTCATCAGCAGGGACAGGGAAGATGGCTAAAACTGATGGGAAGATGGATGGAGCCAAATACAGGACCATTCTGGAGTCTGCAAAAGACTTGAGACTGGGACAGAGATTTGTCTTCCAACAAGACAATGATCCAGTAGCGTAGCCAGAAAAAAATATTTGGGTGTGCATCGAAAAAACTTGGTGTGCCACATCGATTTTTCTCTACATAACAGAGGCCTATACTACGAAGCTATGTTCAACATGCCCTAGATTTCCTTTCATTAACTGGCTTCACTAAACCTAACAATTGCGATCTAGATACGAGATGTCACGACCGTGGTTATCAATTCATTAAATCAACCCAGGATTTGCCAATCTAGTGACAAGCGCGTTTACATAAAAGGGGCGATGTGTGCATCATAGGACCAATCGCAGAAACTGAGAGTCTATGAGAGTCGCATATTTCGCTCAACTGTAGTAAATTATAATTTTAGATAAATTTGAAGAGCATAAAAAAATATAATCCAGGCATAAAGCAAGAAGGAAAGCTGTCGAAAAAATGCCACCCGTGTATTTTTAAGTGCCTCAGGCTCATCGATATCACTGACTATAATTAAAATTGTGTATTCCATTAAACCAGTGTTGCTTCATGCCAGGCCCGGCGGGAGAATTAACTTTGCAAGGGGGCACCCAAAATTACTAAAGGGGCACACATATTTTAGCTCGGTAATAACACAATGAATAATGTAGATAGTATGTAGTGGAGTGGACAGTAATCATTTGTAGCTTGTAAATACAGAATGCATTCAATTGCAACCAGACACACGGCTGTCTTGCCCTAATAAAACATGTTAGACTGCTTTACATCTTCTGCGAATAAAAGTTCCTAATTTCCATATAGCTCACATCACTACAGTTCCTAATATTGCTCAAAATCTACCCACCTTCATCAATGTATGGCAAAAACCAGTTATTCTACTATAACAACATCAACAATAAATTAGACATTATAAACGAAAAATGTCAAATGTCATCAGACCACACCACCTCAATCCTGCAATAGACAATAAAAAGCAATTAAGAAAAAAAATGTATTGCCAAGCCATTTTCCACCATTTCCAAAAGCTTGCAAATTACACAATAATTCAAACCTGACAATGCTGATATCTCTTACCGGATTCATAAAAGTTTGTCAAGCACACGCACCTGCTATGCTGTATAGGCGGGAAGACAGTTTTACTCTGCTGCAGCTATGCCAAATGGCATCGGCGGTCGAATGTCTCGGTGTTACCGGCAATGTTGGCAAGCAGCCTCTTTGGCTGGCGTCTCCATTTCCGCGCCACTTTGAGTTGAGGATGTGCAAAACCACTTTCTAACAACCATAATTGAGCTGTGAAACTTCTTTCCGGTTGAAACAATGTACTTCTAGGCTACATTTGAACCATAGATTCAAATTGAGCCCGCCTTTCTATTGTGTAAAGGATTCTATTGTGTAAAGGCATTGCCCCCTTTTGCCCCCTCGTGCCGCCGGGCCTGCTTCATGCTGATGGTTTATAACAATTGTATTTATTGTATTCTTTCATTTGCAACCCTGACAGTGTTAAACATGGGAGCAAATAAAAAATGTACAGGGTGTGTAAATTAATAGTTACAATACTTGGTTGTTTAACAAGTTCTGTAGGAAATAGTAAATGTATGTTCTCGAAATACGGTCTCTAAAGAGAAAGGGGATACATTGATGTTGATCCGTATCAAACAGACCATACATTAAAACACCTGTCACAAACAAACGCAACACTATGCATAAAGTCTGTACCTGTAAGCGCACAACTTCGATGTATCGCACTGCACTGGCACATACGGATCAAGATTAGCTGCTGAATGTGTTGGCCTATTACGCCCGTTTCAGTCTACTACACTGCTAGCCTCCCGTGATATTCGCTGGGGTCACGTTGGCGGCTATTTTTGCGCATACACTTAAATGTGTAGGCGTGGATCTAGATGTTGTTTTTAACGAAAAAAATAAGAATTTATTTAAAATGAACAAATATTATAATTAGACCATAATAGACTAGGTTTAAAAAAAAATACTTTGCCAAGGCTATAACAAAAAGTGCATTATGCATCTGATTTCTGGGTGTGCCAGCTGCCTCTTTGGGTGGCACAAGCACACCCTGGCACACCCGTGCCTACGCCATTGCAATGATTTAAAACATAAAGCAAAATCTACAATGGAATGGTTCACAAATAAACATATCCAGGTGTTAGAATGGCCAAGTCAAAGTCCAGACCTGAATCCAATCAAGAATCTTTGGAAAGAACTGAAAACTGCTGTTCACAAACGCTCTCCATCCAACCTCACTGAGCTCGAGCTGTTTTACAAGGAGGAATGGGCAAACATTTCAGTCTGTCGATGTGCAAAACTGATAGAGATGTACCCTAAGCTACTTACAGCTGTAATCGCAGCAAAAGGTGGCGCTACAAATTATAAACTTAAGGGGGCTGAATAATTTTGCTCGCCCAATTTTTCAGTTCTTTATTTGTTAAAAAAGTTTAAAATATCCAATCAATTGCGTTCCACTTCATCATTGTGTCCCACTTGTTGTTGAATCTTCACAAAAAATTACAGTTTCATATCTATATGTTTGAAGGCTGAAATGTGGCAAAAGGTCGAAAAGTTCAAGGGGGCCGAATACTTTCACAAGGCACTGTATGTTCTCTCTGTATGATTATGGTATCCTTGTCATGAATGAAGGGCTAATAAAGGGCGAATGAAGGGCACAGAGACTGTGATCTGCAGCACTGGAGCGCCACAGGGGATGGTGCTTTCACCGGTTCTGTTCACCTTGTACACTTCCGAATTCACCTACAACTCTGAGCTATGCCACATGCAGAAGTTTTCAGACGACACCACAATTGTGGGATTTATCAGCAGGCCCGGCGTCAAGGGGGGGCTTGGGGGCTTATGATCTCAAGCAAACCCCTTTCCCAGCAAAGCCAGGCACAAATGTAAAAACTGTATTAACTCTTAAATAAATATAATGACATAGAATGCCAATTCTAAAAAAACAAATGAAAAAAAAATTCATTTTAAATTTGATAAATTTTTATCATAGCATCAGAGATCAGGCAAAAACCTGACATGACCGTCAGACAAGTGGTAGGCGGAGATTTGTATTTGCCAAGCAGCCTATCAGTGTGCTTCTTAAATTTGCGTGATCGTCATCAGTGACGGCTAGATAGAAAGATTGATTAAGACTTCTATAGCCTACTCTTTGTTAAGACTACCATAACAGAACATAAAAATGGATATCCGAAAATATATGAAAAGTTTTCCAGATGCGACCATGCAACAACTGCAACCATCCAACAGCAACTCAGCAGACTTACCAGGTGCACGACACCAACACCGACTGATCCTCTGCCTTCGTCCCGGGCTTGAGCACGCCTGAACCCCTAAGAATGCCTCTCGACCTTGGTGAGGACAAACCGAATCGGGTTAAGACGTTTTCCTCTTCGCCTTTGCGGCAACCAGTAATGGTCATTTGTTGTGTCATGGTATACCTCACGGGATTGGTTGGAATACTCCAGGGTAGCAGATGCTGCATTTAGTTTTTTGTGCAGAAAATACTTAATTTCATCATCAGATGGCGCTTTCACTGTAAGGGGCTTCAGTGATTGGAAGCACGCAGTAGAGCCTGGAAAAGGCCTAAACAAACATGCAGCGTCAAAAGAACATATGACAAGTATGGCACTCTGGAAAGAGAGAGAAAAACTGACTGAAACTGGAAAGGAGATTTCCACCCTAGTTAACAGTAACCAGTTAGCTAGGAATCCCTACTATCTCTCCTCTACACTCTTAAAAATAAAGGTTCTTCAAAGTTTCATTGTTGGGGTATATGGTTCCTTGAAGAACCTTTAACATCTAAAGAACCTTTCCATTTCACAAAAGGTTCTTTGTAGCGCCAAAAGGTACTTTAGATTGTAAAATGGTTCTTTACCAATTTGTGTTTCCCATATATTGATGTAATGGTGGTGGCGTGCCACAATCTCTGTACTGACCGCTATAAATAGATTTGTGCTTCCTATGTTAATTAGACTGCAAAATATATTTCAACTGATATTAGTAAAATAAAAGGCAACATGTTTAGTTTTGGGCAGTTATGCAAGAAAAAATAGGTTCTTCAAGGAACCTTTCAGTGAAAGGTTCATTGGGGAACCAAAAAAGGTTCTTCTATGGCATCGCTGTGAAACCCCCTTTTTGGTTCTTCCTGGCACCTTTATTTTTAAAGGTACAATATGTAATATCAATCAAAACAATAACAAAATACATACTTTGCATTGAAAGAAAACATCAATATACATATATTATATATTTTTCTTAGTTGT
Source organism: Umbra pygmaea (assembly GCA_016801145.1). Taxonomy (NCBI): domain Eukaryota; kingdom Metazoa; phylum Chordata; class Actinopteri; order Esociformes; family Umbridae; genus Umbra; species Umbra pygmaea. Next base: position 15,581 of record JACXGM010004889.1, read on the forward strand.
GTACTTACATTATCCTAAATGTTTCCACCAACTTTCAAATCCAGAGAAATTTGTAATTTAATTTGAAGACACGGGACGTTTCTTTTTCTCGCCCGTCAATGACGTCATATAATATAGTTGCTCTAAGTTCCAGGGAACCGCCAAACATAACGTGAATAAAGTTATAATATTTTTAACAACACATTACTTTGTCAGTGAAAATTTTTTCTGCCGGAGATGCTAGATTGGAAGGTTGTCATTGACGACGATAACAAAACCCATGATCCCACGCAACCTCCCGACGTCATCCAAGTACATCTTTTGCTATTGTTTTGATTGAGAGCCCCCTGGTGGCCAAAAATTACATATTGCACGTTTAAGAGTGTATAGTGGACATGGTTGAATTTCTTGTTGTGAATCATTTGCCGCTCAGGGGAAGCACAGATGCATTTGATAGTCTAACATAGGGTGCAAGTGGACTTTTCCTTTCATTATTTGAATATACCCTCCGCAATGACCCACAGCTTAAAGGAGTGTTCCACAGTAAATCAGTTTCAAAGTATACCATTTACAAATGTTACCATAGATGATTTATGTCATATACACATCTGTACTTTTTAAATATATCAGAGAAAAACGATAGTATATTTCAGTTCCTTTTGCATCCACTGGGGTGCTTCTGTATCTGTCTAAACTTGAGCTACCACAACTCCCAGAATTCCAAGCGAATGTTGTGCCCGTCCCCGTTTTGAACACACCGACACAGAACATGGGCAATTCAACAGCACACCTCTGTAGAGCTTGATGCTAGAAAGATATACATATTTGTTTTTGAAATTGTAGTCTAATTTCTATTCATCATGCCCGTTTGGTGTTCTTTACCTGGTTGCAGAAATTACAAGCAAGCCCAAAAAGGAGTAATCTTTCACACTTTACAATGGGCTATAAGAAGTTAGGGTTTGCAGTCTGCATTTAGGTCGGAAGATTATGAAAGGGATCTACGTGCTAAAAACCGGCACTACAGCCCGAAAGCGCTTTTTATCTAGAAAAAGTATCCTATATATAGTACGTATAGTAATTTACACACTCAGCTAGCTACTAAATACAGCTGGCACATTTCACATACAGTACAATAACATTAACACACAGACACAATGTGTGCTCCATTATCAAGGAACAGAAAATAGGTTTAATGAACTTACTCCTCTTGCTACGTCTCTTTCCATGTGTCCTGGAAAACTTCAGTGATTCAGCGACGCATATGGGGTCGTCAGTCATTTTTGGTTCAAGCCTTACAAGTAAAGCTTGTCCACGATCCCCTTCATTGTATCAAGTGCTTTTTTCTTCAGTAGAAATTGATTGACATATTCCCACAGAAGCACTTAGGCAATTAGAACTTAACTGCATTTCAACTGAATTATTTGTAGAACATGCTGCCTTGTTGAAGCTGAATATAAAACTCAATTTTTTGTAAACGTTCTTCGGTGTACTCGGGCGCAAACATGTATGGTTGGATGTCACTCAAAATGTAAAAGCATGTTGTAAAATTCCTCATCTGCAAATCCTAGGTTATTAGCAATAGACCTCAACTGTCCCACCCCCTCCTCCGGTTCCAGAAGTAAATTTCCCATTCATTTATCCCATAGACATCTGGAAAAATCTGTATATAAAGAGTTTTAGACCCTGCCTTAGGCTAACCAGCTACGACGTGACTCATAAGAATAAAACATATAATTTCGAGCGATAAACGAACAGAAAATAACAAAAATCAAAAGGTACAAGACTGTGAAACTTTTTTCTTGGATTTTCTTTTAGTTTTTTCATTTAAAATAATAGGGTGTATGCTTATGAGTCACGTCGTAGCTCATAAGTCCGTGGTAAGTCTTGGTAGTCTACATCTATTGCTGCGGGTGCTTCTCAAACTAAGCAGTGTGCTGTGGAGTGGGTGGGAGGAGGTGTCCAAGATTGAACGTATCTTGGACAGTCTCCTCCTTTCAGACACTGTCTCTAATGAATCTAACTTCACACCAACAACATCACCGGCCCTGCGGATCAGTTTGTTTAGTCTGTTATTGTCTGCCACTCTCAGCCCACTTCCCCAGCATGTCACCGCATACAGGAGAACCCCAGCCACCACAGACTCATAAAACATCTTCAGCATAGCTCCACAGATATTAAAAGACCTTAGCCTTCTCAATAAATAGAGGTTACTCTGTCCCTTTCTGTAGAGAGCTTCGGTATTCTTTGCCCAGTCCAGTTTATTATCAATATGTACTCCCAGGCACTTGTAGTGGTCAACTATATCTACGCTGACTCCCTGGATGAGAACTGGGGTCACCAGTTGCTTCCTCCTTGTCCTCTTCAGGTCCACCACCCATTCCTTTGTTTTTGCCACATTAAGCTGTAGATGATTATGATCATACCATGTGACAAATTTCTCCACCACTGTCGTATACTCATCCTCATCCCCATCACGGATACATCCAACCACCCCAGAGTCATCAGAAAACTTCTGTAAATGGCATGACTCTGACTGAAATCTGTAGTGTAGACAGTGAAGAGGAAGGGAGAGAGGACTGTCCCTTGAGGGGCCCCTGTGTTACTGACCACCGTATCCGACACACAGTGTTGTAGGCGCACATACTGAGGTCGTCTTGTCAGGTAGTCAACAATCCAGGACACAAGGGTGGCAACTACCTGCATCATTCTCAGCTTCTCACCCAGAAGAGCTGGTCTAATAGTATCAAAAGCACTAGAGAAGTCAAAAAACATGACCCTCACAGTGCTTTTCTCTTTATCCAGGTGAGTGTACATATGGTTCAGCATGTAGATAATGGCATCATCAGCTCCTATCTGCGGCTGGTAGGCAAACTGGAGTGAATCCAGGTGCGGGCTGACCATAGTTCGTAGGTGCTGTAGGACAAGCCTCTCAAGGGTCTTCATGATGTGAGAGGTTATAGCCACTGGTCTATAGTCCTTAGGGTCCCTGGCATGTGCTGTTTTAGGCACAGGTACAATGCAAGGTGTCTTCCACACCACTGGGACCATTTGTAGAGACATGCTCAAGTTGAAGACCCGCCTAAGGACTCCACACAACTGGGTGGCACAAGCCTTGAGCACCCTGGGGCTGACACCATCAGGCCCTGCTGCCTTTCCTGCATTGAGTCCTTTAAGCTGTCTCCTCACCTGGCCAACAGTGAAGATTGTAGTTCTCTACATACTGAAAAAATCATACCACCTCGTCTGTTTAGCATTAAAACGGCTGATCGAAAAGTCACAGAAAGACAAGCTATACCTTAAAAAATCAAGGACAACCGAGGCTTAAAGGAGTAGGTTTGAAAGCCAGATCAGTATAACAGGGATGCTTATTTTCGCGACAGAATACATGCCTACATTCATTTTTCCTATCTCCAAAGTCCATTGGACTCACACGGTGACGTCAGCGTGTGAAAATTCCCCGCGAAATTTCAAATCTTGCTCTTACACTAGCCAAGCACCTCCAGATAGCTGTAGGGTGAAGTATCCCTTTAAGAGTGTTGTACAGACAATTCCACACAATGCAACATATACTTCTCACAACATACAAAATGACGATATTGCAAATATGAGCAGTCTGGTGACTGAAGAAATTGTTCGAGAAGTGGCAGACTCATGGTACACAATTAAAGTAGATGGGACACGTGACCCAACCGGAATGGAATATACTTCCATTCACGTTCATGAATGAATGAATGTGCACTGACATTTGGAGCTTCTACAGCTATGTGCGTTTTCTACTCTGAAAAATGTGTTCACGGACAATCGAAGGAGCATGCGACATCAGCGAAAGGCACATGTAGTGCAACTGGTATTTTTGAAAGGGACTTGACTAGAACATTTTGGAATGAATGGAAAGACTCCCTACTGAGAAGGTTCAACGACAGTAAGCACCGCAAACTACAGCTCTTTTAGCAGGTTGGTGTAATTTCATTTATTTTTGACTGTTTAGTTTGTTTATAACGCTGTCTTATATTAATCCTTTTTTATGTTTGTTTATAGTATAGTGGCTATATATAACCAGTCCTACTCAATTAGCTCAAAGCGGGATTCGAACTGAGGTTTCCAAGCTGGCCTATGACAGTTACATCATTTGAACCAGTGCTGATGTGCGTCTTGGTCCAGTGCAAAATCAAAATACTGTTGTTTTTTTCTTTTGCACAGAAATGACAAAATGATAGGAATCATTTTGATGTAAAGGCAAAATTACATGACACCGATGTAATTTCTAAAAGGCCACTGAAACTCATGTTCACCCCATGCAGGAGGGATAGCCCACCCTGTTAAAATGTTCTGGCGCCGGGGCTGTGTATCAGGGATGGACAGGAGGACGAGTAGAGGAACGTGGTGGGTAACTTGGTGAGATGGTGCAGGCTTAACCATCTGCAGCTGAATGCCACAAAACCAAGGAGCTGGTGGTAGATTTCAGGAGATGTAAGCCACTTATGCAACCAGTCTCCATTGAAGGGTCAATGTGGAGGTGGTCAGCGCATATATGCAACAAACTGGACTGGTCAGCCAACACGGATGCGGTGTATCGGAAAGGGCAGAGTCGACTTTACTTCCTGAGGATTCTGCGGTCATTCAATGTCTGCAGTAAGCTCATCTGGATGTTTTACCAGTCAGTCATTGCCAGTGTCCTGTTTTAAGCTGTGGTGTGCTGGAGAGGCAGCATTAAGAAGAGAGACGCTGGGCAACTGGACAGCTGGTTAGGGAGGCTGGCTTTTTTGTTCGCTTTGAGCTGGAGTCACTCACAGCAACTGCAGAGAAACAGACCATGAGTAGGATGTTGGCAATCATGGACAATGACCGCCACCCACTACACTGTTCACGAAACAGAGGAGCATGTTCACCACCACCCACTACACAGCATGTTCATCAAACAGAGGAGCATGTTCAGTGGCAGACTTCTGTCACTGTCATGCTCAACAGACAGGCTGAGGAGGTCCTTTGTCCCCAGGGCCATCCAGCTCTTCAATACCACACAAAAGGGGAGGAACAGACTTTTCAGCATGAGCCTGTCTCTCTCGGCCCCTAACATCATACCAGTATACTGTTACACCCCCCTATCTAAGTTACACCGGACTGTCTTACAGGCTACATCAAGTCAAGTATTGTATAGTATATTTTATAGATATGCCACATGTTATATTTGTTAATATTCTCATATTATATATTAGTAGTCATGGTCATAGTTAATGTATTTATTTTAATAAGCTATTGAAGTTTTCAATCCCTGCACTGTTCATTTTGCTTTCCACCATTACACCATTACACACAATCTGGTCATTTCAACATCCTACTGTCGGTCCATACCGACCTTTGTAATCACTTTATTTTTTATGTAGGTGTGATATGTGTGTATGTTTTTTTGTTGTGTTATGGTTTGTCTAAGCTACTGGATGCCTAAAAAACAATAACTCGGTTTTAACTAAAAAAACACTAATTTCACCATAATATTGTGCTTTGCTACAAAACTGTAACAAGTTCAGTTATTATTTATTTCCATCATTTGGGTTAACGTTAGTCCCTGTAATTAGCCAACAGAATTTTCAAATCTGTAGGTAGTTTCAAAGATGAACATTTGCTATTTGCTACAACTCTATTTCGTGACAAAGCATAGTTTAACAAGTCATAACTAAAAGTGTGCCATGCATAGAATTTGAGGCAGTTACCAAGGAGCTAATGGTTCCTCCCTAAAAGTTGAATTAATATACTGTAGTGTGTAATGACAGACATTAAGCATGAAAGGGCATGTTTATGTAACCCTACTATTATGTTTGGGGTCAATTTCACCCCAGGCTGTTTCAGCTGTATAAGACATAATCCTACTGTCTTTTGATTTCAATTTAAATTTTTTCAGGGACACTTCTAAAATATTTTGGAGCATCCTCTGCCACTGGTCAGAATGAGCCACCCACCTCCCCCGCTACACAGGACTCTTCTGGAATAGTCTCTGTTCAGCAGCTCAGTCAGCCTTGCTGTGTTAGATTGTGCTTTATAAATAAAATGTACTTACTTACTTACTTACTGGTCTCAATGCCTCAGGATGAGGAGCTGCCAACTACCTCATCAGCTACACATGCCCCCTCAGGATGAGCTACCATCTATGTCCTCAGCTACACATATGTCTCCATAAATATCTCCACAAATATCTGATATTGAGGATAAAGATCTCTGCCTCTACTTCTCAGAGGTGGTAAAAGTACTGAGTAAAAGTACTTTTCTGAGTAACTCTGAGTTCACAAGTTTTGCGAAGTCCCTACTGACGACCAAAATTATCAGGTAAAGGTTGTTCGTATCTTACCGGTGACCGTGATTTATATTCTGTTTACGCTTTCTATTTGTTTTATAGGTCAATTTTAAGATATGAACACCCTTTACCTGATAATTTTGGTCTTCAGTACGGACTTCCCAAAACTTTAAAACAAAGTGTGTTTAACAACGAAGTTGGGAAAACTAGAAAAAACAACATTTTCATAAAGATTATTGAAAGTTTTAATGCTGTTTTTTTTCCAGAGGGTGAAAGCACTGTCAAGCACAGATGGAGTAAATATGGGCCCAAAATTGATGTAATGGAGAACTAAAAATGGCACCGAAACTGGTACCAGATTTTGAGTGTGGATAGTACTACAAATTTGCCTCTGTAACGAGAGGGAGATATTGGGAGAGCGGAGCATAATAGGGCAGGCAGAGAGGAGGAGCAGGAAAGAGCTTCTAGCAGGCACCAAGCGTGCATCCAGAATAGTGCAACCAGAATAGCGGTTTTAGAAGGTTTGCGGGCCAATAGTAATATAGAAAATTAGGAAGAGGGAGCCCACCACTGAATTTACATCGCTAAAGTAAAAACCTACTTATTCTTGGTGACTTTCCAGCCCAAATTAAAGAAAAAAACGCCTGATTAATTGCTTTATAAAAGACAGGTAAGAACAAAGGGGTAGATTGGAAAAGATACCTGAATTTAGGCAAGCAATTCATTTTAACAGCATTGATTTTCCCTAAAAGAGACAGGGGTAAGTTAACCCACCTCTTAAAATCGGCCTTCATCTGAACGAGAAGGGGGGAAAAGTTAGCTGTAAGGAGAGCTGCCAGTGAGCAAGTAACATTCACTCCAAGGTATTTAAAGCCCAAATGATTAAGTTGAAAAGGCAAATCTATCTGCCGGAGCAGTGATGCAGCTGGATTGATTGGGAGACACTCACTTTTTTGAAGATTTAGCTTTAGAAAGAATACTCGGTAAAGACTTTTCTTGCTCGATTTTCAATGAGAGTGGCAATGTACTTTCAGAAGAATGGGGAGTAGAGTCTGATAAGCTGAATGTTATGTAACTCAGATACAGATCTTACCTGTAACAGTAGGTCACTCTACTCCACTCAATCATGCTTTAAGACCAAACTTGTTGAGCTAATTGGTAGCCCTCATCTCAAGGTGAGGTTGGCATCTTCCTTTGTTCCCAATGAACAGGTAAGGTTTGCCCTGTGGTGGACATATGTTTATAAAGTCAGACCAATATACAGTAGGCTATTCTGCCTGGTACAGTAGGTGTTTCAAGCTCAAGCCGCTTGCCCAAGCAGCTTCTAGGTCACTCCAAGACAGTGCTGCCCTTGCCCGTCAGAGGATGTGATCATGCAAGCATTTATGTGCTCCACTGCTTACTTTGGATTTGTTCTGTGAAGAGTATTTTAAGTTTCAAGTATCTGAATCTGACACATTTCGGAATTGTATATGTTTTAATCATATGATCGCATAGAGAACTGGTATTCCAATGGTATTTCACTGTACGTGCAATAAAACCTGAAGTTTTCTGTACACACAGTAAAAACGGCTGTGTTAAATCAACCCCCCAAGTGTTAAAACTTAGGGTGTTGATTTAACACAGCCATTTTTACTGTGCATGTGACAAATGAAACTTGAAACTTGAAACCTCACATATCAACTCAGGTGTGGAATCTATTTTGCATTTGCAAAATTGTAAGAATGACTGAAGCTTGATTTCTCACGCTTGTAAGATTTGTTTTAATGGATACAACATTTCAATGTCTTCAGTAAACTGTGTTTACTGCAGTACGTAGCATATCCAGCAAAAGTGAAATAATCTAAAAACAATAAATGCAGCACTTTGGTGTAGCCAGCAAATGTTATATACAACTACGCCAGTTAAACTTTTAAACAGGGGCATATTTGACAGGCCTGCAGGGTACACAATGCATGGAGGCCCCAATATGGGGCGGGCTGCCTGGAGATGGTCTGGTTCTTGCTGCCCTTTGTAAAACAATAGCCGCTTTCCAACCTGAGGGATTCTTGCAATTCCTAGAACATAATGGCCCTCATTTATCAAACATGCGTAGAAACCAGTGTAGAAACCAGTCTGAGCGCAGAAATCATCTTACGACGAGACTCACGTGTGATTTACAAAACTTTCATATCACTCCAATTCCAGCGTACGAATGAGCGGCTGTTGATAAATAAGACGGTTGAAAACCATCGTAATTTAGATAACACGCCCACAAATATGCATTGATTAGACGCCTCACCCTTAGAATTTACAACATGGATAAGCGAAATCCAGCAAAGAAAAGGATTTTCTCTGAGAAAAAATAAAGACGCTTAGGTCTCAGGTGCAGGCCAACCGCTTGGTTTAATTTCGAAGCTTAAAAACAGGCGTTGATTGTTCAAGTAAAATGCGGTGTTGACTGAGGTTACTGCTATAGTCATTGAAAGCTATTAACGAGAACCTGAAGTGTATTTCAAATAAATGAATTATTTTCACTAAACATTCCACATTGTATTTTTTAAGTAGCTTTCTTACCCAATATAGCACTTACTATATTAGAAGCTCAAAATAAGATCCTGTCTTTCGTAGAGCTGTCTGATGTGGCCTCTGATCTTCATTGAATGGCACGTTCTCCAGCACAATATCGTGGAGAACCCTGCATGCCATATTTATGTTACAAGCCTGCTCTGGTGCGTATAGCAGTCCCCCACCCCACCCCGCTTACCCAAGACAGAGCCACCTGCCCTTGAGCAAACCTATACATCACTCTGTGGTTCGTGTGCGTGTGTGCGCACTATTGAATCTGCGTTCCTGATTGTTTTGGATTTGCAAACTGATTTGCAAGCAGTGTTATAAGGTACTCAGTCAGGGCATAACCTTTTTCACCAAGAGGAATCACATCCAACCGTTTCACCAAAGAACTACGTAGAACTATTATAATAATTGTATGAGGGCCCAACCCTCGAGGAGATGAATCCAGCCATGCAGTGCGCCCTGTTGCCTTGTTTCAATGCTGCAGTTTAGAAGAATAAAGATGCGTCCCAGCCGGCCATCGGGCTACCATATTCAGAACAAACATCATTAGATCACATAAGATCTGAACGTTGATTGAATTCATTCATGGATGGTGGCTAAAGACGCAGTACAATCAATCGCCCAATTCGCCCCAATTGGAAAACCAGCAATCTCATAAAATTGTATTTTATTCATAGTTTGATTATACCAGGCAGAAAGGGACTTCATAGCTGCTAAAACTGCTGGCATACCTCGACTATTGTTGGCTGTGATATATACCAGACCTGTCCCTGATCTCCCGCTGAAAGGTCCTAATGTAGAGAGCGCGAATTAAGGTCCTCCAGATCTGCCATCACTTCGACTACAGGACTGCCAAAGCGCTTGTTTAAATAATATATATATATTATTTGATTCAATTTGTTGTTTGCCTAATTTCTGCCATCATGTTATAGGCCACCGCGAAGTGAAAGGGAAAAAATAAACCACTTAATAACAATGTGCTGTATATAATTAATTTGTAATTCTGAAATATAATTTGCAATATGGGCGATGCAGACATATTCATCAATTATTTCTGGCACAACAATTCACTAAACTGTGTGGTTATACAATGAACACGGCTAGTCACACTAGAGAACTTGCGTACACGAAGTCAGACCAGACGTAAGATTTTATCGCAGCCTACGATCACGTTCAAATTGATAAATCCCTTGTCTTGCGTAGGAATCGGCATACGCCCGTCGTACGCCTGTTTTAGGTCGTACGCACGTTTCATAAATGAGGGCCAATGTTCCTATAACAATTTTTTTCTCGGTTTTCCCGACTGGACCAATTTGTGGATTATTAATTTCATTGGACCGCAGTTCCTGTAAATCTTTCAGCTCCTACTTCAGAGCAGGGTCTTTCCCTTTTCCCTTGTTCTACGTTGATTGGTCCAACTTAAGTCAAGCCGTCTGTAAATAAATCCATGACATCTGTGTTAGCAAAACATTACTTGAATTACTCGACTATGTGAATTACTACGAGAATGGACAGAATGCTGAACTCAAACGTTCAAACTCCATTATGAGGATCCCGGGCAAGACACAACAGGAACATTCCAATGGCCTCCTTCATGCTTGTTTCTTGTTGTATGTGGCGTTACGCTAAAGTCTAGTGACGACGCTATAAAGACCGTTGCTGTGCTTGCGTCACTCCCTTACCCCTCCTACCAGTTCCTTTGGACACTTGGCCAAGTTAGTAGAACTGTCTAGAAGTGGTCTGTTCCTATAACTACGTTCCTGTAACTACTTGGTCGGAAAGGGGCTAATGATTACTGTAGCTACGATTGCCGTATGACAGCTGTTTACAATTTCTTAATCCAATAAATGTAGGTCTGGCAGTGTTGGCGTATGTGTTAGCTTTTCATTATTAGACTGTTTGATTGTTTGTGGGCAGTTTTGATGTCACAAATGTTTTGGGCAAATTCAAAAGAACATGCAAACACGTGAAGACATCATCTATCCAGTGACTTGCAGCAGCTACTAAGATATTTTGGTATTAAGGAAAATGAGCAAGCCAAAATATGCTAGCAATGCACCGAATTGTATACTGCAAAGAAGAAATGAAGAATTCACATTAACATTCACATAAACTACAAAAAATAATGGTCAAAGTTCAAAACCACTACTAGTGAGAGCTTTCCTATGGATGCAGAGCCCTCAGATAGCAACACAAAGAATCATGACATTGGCTGTAACAGACTGCCTGGTGACCAAACAACAAGGGCCAGAAACAAGTCAAGCAAAACCGAGGACAACGGACAGATTCTCCTAGAAGAACAGCAACCACCACATGAGTGTCACAATTCAAAGGAGTTTTAGGAGGCAGGTGCGTCTTCACCAAAAGTAGGCATTTATTGAACACAAGATCGAACTGGACAAGAACAATGAACCACACAGGACTAACAAACACTCAGAACTAAATACTCAACTAATGAGGGGAGGATGTGCAGGTGAGGACTAAACATCTGAACCGATGGCTAATCAAAACATGAGTGATGGGATCATGTGAAACAAAGAGCGGGAAACAAAACCAAAACAAAACACATCGGGGAGAAACCACCCTGAATTGACACAGAACAAGGACAAATACTACAGACATTGTGACAATGAGGAACAAGCTGAAGCTCAACCCAACCAATATCCTACAAATGTAGCCAATTTTCCAGTGGATTTACATTTTATGGTGTGACAACCTGAAATTACATAGGATTGTATTTGAAATTTTACCATTTGTTTTACATATTTTGAAGGTGTAAACTATTTTTATTGTGACACAAGTGTTACATAAATAAAGAAATATGATATTAGTTTGTTACATGAGTATTCACCCAAATGAGTCAATACTTGGTAGAACTACCATCGGGTGCAATAAGATTCTTTTGGGGTAAGGCCCTACCAGCTTTGCATCTGGATCTTGCTAAGACCATACTTCCTGGCAAAATTGCTCAAACTCTGTCAGATTGGATGGGGACTGATGGTGAACATCTAGACTAGACAATTTTCTAGTATTTCCAGAGATTCTCAATCAGATTGAGATCTGTGCTTTGAGTGGGCCATTTTAAGACATTTAGATTATTGGTTTTAAACAGCTTTGGCTATGTGTTTACAGTCATTATCCTGCTAGAAGGTGAACATCTGCCTCAGTCTCAGGTGTCTTGCAGAGACTTACTAGAATTGCCCTGTATTTGGCTCCATCCACCTTGCCCTCAATTCTGACCAGTATCCCAGTCCCTGCCAATGAAAAGCATCGCCACAAAATGATGCTGACACAACCATTCTTCAACTTGAGGATGTTGTTCTCATGGTAATGCAGTGTTGGCGTTACTCCACACAGGGTGTTGTGCTAAGGCAAATTAGTTCCATTTTATTCTCATCAGACCAGATAACCTTTTTACCAGAGAACCTGTCTCCCACATGCCTTTTGTCAAACTTTAAATGCGATATAATGATTTTTTCACAGCAATCCCCACACGTCCATGAAGCTCAGCTTTGTGAAACATCCGGGTTACAGTTGTTACTTGGACAGTTTCTCCCATGTCAGCTCCAGATTTTTACAGCTCCTTTAGAGTTGCCATTGGCCAGCAGGTTGCTTCTCCTTACACGGTCACTGAGATTTGGTGGACGGATTCTCTACGCAGAGTCTTAGTTGTGCCATATTCTTTGCCTTTTTCAATAATGGATTTAACAATACTTGGGGGATTGTCAAAGTTTGGGATATTTTCTTTTAACCAACCCTGACTGGTGATTCTCCAGAACTCCATACACCTCATTATTTGTGTTCTGAGTGCAATTGGTTACAGATTATTTGGGGATTTCATAGCAAGGGTGGTGAATACTTATGTAACTAACAAAAGTTTTTTATTTATTTATTGCTTGTGTCACAATAAGAAAATATTTTGCACCTTCAAAGTGTTCAGTATGTTGTGTAAAAGAAATGGTAATAATCCCAATACAATCACATTTCATTCCAAGTTGTCACAATACAAAATGTGGAACCATCAAAGGGTGTGAAAACGTATGCAAGTCACTGTAATGGATACAAATGTGAGGAGGGCAATAGCAAACAAAGGCTTGTGTAAACAAAGGCTTGTGTAAACCAGGCGGTCCAGTTCCATGGGACAGTAAGGGAAGATGTTTTTCAATGGATGACTAATGCAAAAACACAAAGATGGGAAACACGATCCCTCGGAAATGGCTTTGTTACTCTGCTAAAATGGATTATGTTTACTGTGAAAGATGCTGGCTTTTTGGCAACCGACCCGTGTCCCTCCCACCAACCCTCTTGGACCGTGGGTATCAATGACTGGCTGGGCCTTTCCACAAAAGAGAACAAAAACATGAATGTTCAAGTGCTCACTACAGCCCACATATACAGTTGTGCTCAAATGTTTGCATACCCCTGGAGAATTGGCAATAGATGGACCTTTTTTATAAATTATTTGTCATGGGAATCATATTCAACTCTAGGTCATAACAGAATCATGATAGAAAACATGGCAACAAAGAAAGTAATGAATTGGCCCCTGTTCAAATGTCTGCATACCCTCAGTTCTTAATATGGTGTATTGCCCCCTTTAGCAACAATGACAGCTTGCAGCCATTTGTGACAGTCGTCTATGAGGCCCCAATTTCTTGCATGTCAGGTAGCTGCCCATTCGTCTTGGAAAAATGCCTCCAGGTCATCCAAATTCTTTGGTCATCTTAAATGAACCACAAGTTTGAGATCTCCTCAGAGTGGCTCGATGATATAGGCCAAGAGACTGTGATGGCCACTCCTGAAACTTTTTCAGCTGTAACCACTAGAGGGTCAACTTGACCTTGTGCTTAGGGTCATTGTTGTGCTGGAAAGTCCAAGAGTGTCCACTGTGCAGCTTTGGTGCAGAATAATGCAAATTGTCTGCCAGTATTGTCTGCTAACATGCTGCATTTATCTTGCCATCAATTTTCACAATGTTCCCCATGCTTTTAGAGCTCCCCAAAACATCACTGAGCCACCACCATGCCTGACAGTGAGGATGGTAATCTTTTCACTATAGGCCTTTTAGACCCCTCTCCAAATGTAGCACTTATGGTTGTTACCATGAATCTCAATTTTGGTCTCGTCACTCCAAATTACAGTGTGCCAGAAGCTGTGAGGCAAGGTGTTTTGGCAAACTGTATAGACTTTCAGCTGTTTGCAATGAACAAATCAAACAAAAGCAATTGAAATAGCTCAACACAACAAATGCATCAAGTGGTTTCCTCAAATCCAACTGAAAAAGCAACTCATAATGACTTCATCTTTCTCAGAATTATTCAACCCCCTAAATAAAATCCCTCACAATAGCACACAAATGCAAAACAGGTGTAACAAATCAATAGAGAGCAATTAAACAAAATTGGAACTTGTCAGCATGATGGATTAGCGGTATGTCTGTAGGAAGAAGATTGAAGCATATGCTGAAGAGAAAACGTCATGCCATCTGTGAGAAAGCGGACGTTTGGGCATCAACAAGACAATAATTCGTTTTTTTTTCAGAAAAAAAACAATCAGACCTCCTTGCCTTATTGCCCAGAATCCTACACCACCATAATCATCTTTGATATTAACTTTATATTTTTAGAAGAAAACTAAACATTTAATCCCAAAGAGGATTTATATTCCGCATAACATGGACAAAATGCATCGGCAAAGACGAACAGGGGTCAGAAGTTCACTGACAGGGATAGATTTACAGTTAGGATAGTTAACAAAACTGCACATTGTGAACTTTACAATGCTGAAATCTATGGCAAATATCCAAGGCCAGCACACAAAGATGCATAACAGTGCAAGGAGCACAAAATCTGGACCCCTGAGCAATGGAAAAAATAAAAATGTTCTGAGTCATCCTTCACCCTTTTTCTTACATCCAGACGGTTTTACGTTTGGAAAGGGAAAAAGGATGCCTTTAGCCCACAATGTATGCTGCCAATTGATAAATGTAGTGGATCCTTAATGGTACAGTATCAGCAGCTATCTCATGGGAGTCATTTGGTGCAATGAATGCTCTCTATCCTTGTATAATGGCTCTTAATGTTCAAATATTGCAGTAAAATAAGTCTCCCATACAAACTTCTGAAGACTAGGGTGATGTCATACACTATCCTTGGCCTCCCGAATGACTCGATCAAAACATCATGGGACCTTCATAGAAAGCTCTGGAATGCAAAGTGCAGGGCCGGAGTGGGAAACATTTTCAGCCCGGGAGTTTCATGGTGCACCAGCCCATTTTGTGATGGGGTAAATAGTAACTGCAAATAATCTAACCGCTTTAGTTGTGTTATTTCCTACTGTACATATTTCATTTATTTCTTTATTTACAGAGACAACTTAAATGTATATGCTAACACTAATAAACAAAATATCCTCAGTAATTAGACAACTACAGTAAATACAGTCTTGACCAAATAAGATAAATGTTAAGTTTGAAGAATGAGGTTAGATACTGCCCATTTCTTTTTTTATGTTGTTTTTTGCAATCGCTAGGACCCATTTCCTAGGTTTCTTTTTCAAAACTCTACACACAGTTCCACTAAGCAGCTTTCAGTGTTGCACAGCAGTTAATTTCACATAAAAAATGCACAAAAACTACCAAAATTATTCATACATCTCAAATCAACTAATTATTCCATAACTCTAGCAACAGTTGTCACCCAAGCACACTGTCCATCATAAAACAATAACATAAGCAAAACTAAGAACAGATAATTTCTTTACAAAACAAGAATGACCCCTGTCCACTGTTTAGAATTCAAATGCAAAAGGCAGGGTTACCATTCACATCACATCGTATGTCTTCTTGGGCAATACACCTCACTTATGAGGGCAATACAACTCACTTATATTCTGATGAAGTACAGTAGCCCTAATCTCATCTAAGACTGTAGCTCTTGATTGTACTCTCAACCTACTTCCACCACCCAAACACACTCCTTTTCCTCTATCAGCCACTCTTCTTCCTCTGTCAGACACTTCTCTATCTCTGATTGGGTCCAGGTTGACATTAGAGTACAAACTTATTACTAAAGTAAGATGTCTCTTTTTGTATAGATGGTAATGACATTGAAAAACTAACACCTGAAATGTTAATACAGGACCTTTACCAAAGTACAGATTTCTGAGGAGATTTTACTTTTACTCCAGTAGGCTATAAGTCATACCCAAGGCCTACCTCATCCACAAATCAATAGCTTCTGCCTGGCTCAGCCCTGTCAGAAATGTCAAATATGCATGAATGAAAAACATGTTTTTTAATATAATATTGTGCACTCCTATCTTGGTATTCCAGTATTGCAGCCTGCCTCAACATAACTGTTTTGTATCCCTGTTTGTCTCATTATTCTCTAAAGCAAAGTTTACAATGATAATTATATGGTTACGAATGATGGCTTACCATGTGTTGTCTTTCACTACACATCGTTCATTCTCTTATTAAATAAGTTAAATGAGCTACTTTGACAGTTAGGCTATACATTTGAGCTATACAGTTAGCTAGTTACATGTAATACAGTAACTTTGCAGTAGCCTACAGTACATAACCAGAGCTCTTGCATGCTGTCTAACTACTGACTGACTGTAGAGCTAGATAGATACCTGACTAAAATATCAGCAACCATTTACTTTACCGTTTTGAAAACTCATTTTCCAACAGTCTGCTTTGTTTTGGAAGATTTTTTCTATTTCTATAACAGGCGCAGGAGTTAGCTAATATACTGTAGTAGCTAATAGACATTATTAAGTTATTTTGTCTGGCAACGCGTCTGCTTCGTCTCTCTGCCGTCACGCGCACTCAGGAGAACAGACTACCGGTAAATTAATGACGCGCAGGGAGTAAACATTCATGATTCCACTCTTTGGCAAAGAGGTTGGTGCGATTGTAATTTAGACAAACATTAATAACATAATTATCATTTACCCACTTAATATTTAATAAACTAAATGACATTTCTGGTCTGGTGACCAATTCTATTTTGAAGGCTCGTTTGATGTGGACCGTGGGAGCGTAGCAGCTCTTGTGTTTGTGTGTGACGTGAGAATGAGAGGTGCGCTCGAAGATTGGGCCGCACTACCTCACATCTGCAGGCAGGTGGCCCAGTCCGAATTGCAACAAGTATAGCAATTTTAAAATAGTTTTTCACAAACCACCTTACCGGCCCAACAACTAGCGGCCCACCGGGAATTCTCCCGGTTCTCCCGATTACCCACCCCGGCCCTGGCAAAGTACAAAGTGCAAAGTATATTTCCTGCAAATCAGGCCTTGGATGAGAGCATTTCAATGCTAATCTATTTTACAGGTAAATGAGGATACTCTCCCTGTCTTTAGGCAGTCCTTTCAAAAGCATTGAGCTTGTGGGATGAACACAAACACATGCATACCTTTGCAACCAGCTAGACTAGCTACCTATCCATATGCAAGCCACAATGGATTTTGGGCCCTGTTTAATTCTTGGGCAGCTGCTTTCAGAACGACTGGCAAAATATATACAAACGTTATGAGAAGTCTTGCTAAGAATCGTTATCTTATCTGTTCTTCTTTAGATCTGCTCCCGGCACCCAGTGGTGAAGTCACAACCAAAGATTTCTTTGAAGAACTGGTGAATATTCTCCTTAACTATATCTGCAGTTCGTTCAGAAGGAGCTCCAAAGTCCTTGACTTCCATCACCCTCACCAGCTTAAAGAAGGCCTGGAGGGTTTCAGCCTAGAGCTCCCTGACCAGCCAGAAAACCTGGAGCAACTTCTGGTCGACTGCAGGGACACCTTAAAGTATGGAGTTAAAACAGGTACCATAAGAGCTTCTGTTTTAAAAAAGTAAATTATAAAAGGAATACAACTAGTATACTTTTTAATCAGTCTTTTCTGAGAAAGAAATGAGTGCAGTAAAAAGTCATGTCATGCCTATGGTATACAATTTATTTTAAACTGGGTGGCTTGCATCCTGAATGCTGGCTGGCTGATAGCTGTGGTATACAGCTTCTAAGCAACAATGCACACAGACTTGTGGGTATATGGCCAATATACCATGCTGTTCTTAGGCACAATGCAATACCTGGTGCCTAAGAAAAGATGGCTCAGTAGTTGGAGAGTCAAACATGTAGGTTGCCAGTTCAATTTCTGACTGTGCCAAAAGTCATTGTGACCTTGGGCAAGGCACTTGACCTTTAAGTTGCTCCAGGGGGTTGTCCCTGTGCATTTGCAAAATTATAAAAATATATAATTTTTGTTTTTTTAAACCAGCTCTTACTTTACCTGTAGCATATTGGCCATATACAACCTGCCTCATTAAATATCATCATCAAGATTTAAAATACCTTATTTGAAAATACATATTTGTATAAATATTAAATTGGTAACTATTATATTACCCACAGTTCTCCCACATAGCAATTGACAAGAACTTTAAATTATTATAGTACAATTTACTATCTGTAATCAGTAAAAATGTAAACATCTAAAAGTAATCTAATCACTAAAAGATTCATAGCTAGACCGACATGTATGCAAGCATTTATAATCAATAATGTCAAAAAGGTTTCAACAATTTGTGTATCCAGCCATTCCCTGTTGCGTCATTCGTAAGAACAGCCCTTAGCCATGGTATATTGGTCATATAGCACTGCCCCTTGCAGTTTATTGCTTAATTCTTGCATACTGTTTCAGAAATTCTTCATCTGTGCTCAGGTCACCCGAGGTTCTTCAATCAGCTGTCATCAGGCCTGGACGTTATTGGTCTGGCAGGAGAATGGCTGACATCCACTGCCAACACCAACATGTAAGATTAGATTTTTCAGAAAGCTTTCTTGTTCCACAATGACAATTGCCAAACAAGATTTTATATTTTCAGAGAGAGGTATTATATGTATAATGCTCAGGAGATGTAGAGCTGTACTAGAATCAGTTTTGGACTTCAGATCATGTTGTGTATTAAATGCATTTACTCATCAAATTAATTTACTCAGAGTCCGGAAAATGTGTAGAATCGAGCATAGATGTCTTAATGTCTTAATGCTGAGCTGTCTCTGCAGAGCCAAAACTGACAATAATCAGATAACATTTATTTTTATACAGAGAATGATGTCATAACAGAAAACATAATACTGATTTCTTACTGGCCTAAACAGATAGCATTAGTTTGAATCTCACCAATGACTGCAACCTTGGATTCAACATAACTAGTGCTGGTTAATTGGTGCCAGCTTGTCTAGGAATTATATATGTTAATGCCTCTCGAGGCCCAATTGTCTTCGGTATCACTTTTGGTTAAGACAAAAAAAAGGCCTTAGACAAATATATGGCTGTTGTTCTCCATTTGGTCACGCTGGCCTTAGGTTTTACATACATTAAATCTCAAAGACACCCTGTATTCTTAGTTAAATGAACACTGTTGGTCACATTCCTACCAAGGAGCAATCTTCATTTTACAGTGAAACAATTATTCATAGTTGTATAAGTCATTGTCACAATCCCAGAATAACTTCACTGCATAATTTTCACATGGTCCATAGTCCTTAGACAGTGGCAGCTGCTGGACTTTCAAAGAGGGAAAGCTCATTCTCGGCCTAGATTGTCCATTTATTTATACGTAAATTCTGCCCTACGTTCCTTTTCAAGAAAATGCTCTGTGACCCTTCGTACCAACTAGGCATCTTTTTCAGTGACTTGACCAGTGTCCTCTCAATGGCCAGCAGAGCTAGGCTACTTAAATGGCCTTGGCCCATTGTGTTACGGGTGTAGGACTTGAGCCACTTTAAACAGGAGAAGCTCCTTTGTACACCTGCAGATGTAGCTCCAATTGTTGCCACTAATGAGAACAGTTTGTAAAGCTGAGACATTGCACTGTCCAACTCCATGTCTTTAAGGAACACCAAGTAATTAAACCTTTAATGAACAAACAATCTAACAGAATTATATTAAACTCAAAGGATTAAATGTTGGAATTAGGTTAAACTGAAACAAGGAATGTGGTGTATAATTGTATGAAATGTATGATAAAAATTGGCTAGCAATTTTGCCAAGCAAATACTAAGAAATAGGCTGCAGCAGAATAGCTTCAGCATCTTTTATAGTATAAAATCGCTGTCAATCAAAAGGAGATGTAGTCTTTCAACAGACCTTCCAATCGTCATAATAAACACTTCTAGACATTTAAGATATCTATTAAGTGATGATCCTGACTAAATTGATCTTTGAACAGAGATTCTGTATTACACTTCACATTTTAATGATAATTGCTCTGTTAAATTATTATGACAAGGAAATACTTCTATAATCTTAATGAAAATAATAAGATTATATGGAAATGATGTTAAAGGTGCATTCCATATTCTTTTGGAAATTGTTGTAAAAATTGTGTTGTCAAGCAAACACTAGTCCCCAGAAAATTGCATACTATGACAAATGTGCCACATATCATTATAACCACAGTGATTTTCCATATAGACTATGCCCATATAAACATCATATTCAACTCAAAATTTGCAATTTAAAGATTATTATTTTTTTTCACAAAAGTACCAGACCTCATCTGTATTCTGCAATATGAGCCTTTATATAAAATATTTTCTACTAGGTTTACTTATGAAGTGTCCCCAGTCTTCATTCTGATCGAGGAAGTTCTACTGAAAAAGATGCAGCAGATTGTGGGGTGGTCCGAGGAAGTGGGGGATGGCATCTTCTGTCCAGGTACCTTATCATCAATAAAACATATGGAACCAATGAAATGTTTAGGATGCATCTTAATCTTACAATAATCTTAATCTTGGTCTTACTGTATTATTCAGCTGTTTGGCTCGGTCCCTATATCAGTCCAGGTGAATGAGAGGAGGGCGCGGTTCATTATTATTACTGTCAGTGGTTATATTGGGTTGGGCATTGGTTCACTATCTGTTAGTTGCTGTCGCTTCAAGAAATACCAGGAATGCTTTATCAGGAATGTCGTGAAAAGTGAGTCGCCTATGTATGCATGTAATCCGTACTTATGAGAGGCCGTATAGGCCATAATTCATACTTGGTCTCACATACAACACCATAGCCTCACATATATACCATTATACTTTCACATATATACCATTATACTCTCACATATATACCATCATACTCTCACATATACACGTATAACATTATACTCTCACATAGATACCATCATACTCTCACATAGATACCATCACACTCTCAC
>JACXGM010004890.1:0-10094 GCA_016801145.1 Umbra pygmaea
CAGTGGGAAGTCTGTGGGAAGGAAAAAGTGTGGCAAAAAACGCTGCACAACGACAAGAGGTGACCGGACCCTGAGGAAGATTGTGGAGAAGGACCGATTCCAGACCTTGGATGACCTGCGGAAGCAGTGGACTAAGTCTGGAGTACAAACATCCAGAGCCACCGTGCACAGGCGTGTGCAGGAAATGGGCTACAGGTGCTGAAGATAGGAATTTTGGGTTTTCATGAGCTGTATGCCAAAATCATCAGTATTAAAACAGTAAATGACCTGAAATATTTCAGTTGGTGTGCAATGAATCTAAAATATATGAAAGTTTAATTTTTATCATTACATTATGGAAAAATAATGAACTTCATCACAATATGCTAATTTCTTGAGAAGAACCTGTACTGCATGATGCCTGGTGCAGGTTTAAGGCCCTAAATTCCCGGGGCAATTGCACAGCATTAGTAAATCTCCTGCATCTTTTTTTAGGTAGACTGATCTCCCAGAAGTTAGACTAGACCAATCAAGATAAATTGTAAAAAAAGAACATGTCTAAAATCAATAATTGGAGGTTTAATTATGGCAATGTTGAATGTGTTAGGTAAGGAAATCAGCATATTACCATGGGGTTTTGGAATGCAATGCTTAACACAAACCACTGTCCCTGTTTAATAATGAGTCTTCTAGCAAGGTAACAACCCACACAAAAAACAGCCTATATTGGTTCTGGACTGGCCACTAAAAATGTATAACATATGCTGTTCTGCAAAACTGACAATAAACAACAAGCTTGAGAGAATCAATAACAGATTTGAGAGAATTTTTTATTTTTTTCAGTTTCTATTTAGTAAAAAACATGGAATTAGTTAAGCTGTCATGTATTGAGGTCATATATATCCAGAAGTAGGAAGTCCTGGGCAGTGGGAACACTGTTCTCATCACACTGGAAGTGGCTGCGGACTGTGATTAGGAAGGTACGTCGAGGAATGGACAGTAAGGAGCAGATCCTGTCAGCCACTGCTTGGATTAACCTCACAGCTGAACCTGGAGCTGTGAAATAGATCATCATAACAGTGAGGGAGTTGTACAAAACTTTCAATTGTGCACATTGTCAAAACACTGCACACCCCCCCCCCCCAAAAAAAACAAGACAATAAGTACCTAAATTAAGATGGAATATACTTACAGTAAGCTAAATTATCTGTCAGCGCACTGAGATACTGAGATTTCTTAAAAAAAGGGTGGTCCATGTGGCGTAGTGTGTTAAGTCATGATAAGTCAGTGTTTTGAGACTGACTATGGCTCCTCAGACTTTGCACGGACCCCCAGCATGAGGCAGCGCAAATTAGCATAACGCTGACCGGGATTTGGGATAGATAAATCAGATTATCTTCCTTTCCACATCGGTCCCCAGCGACTCCTTGTGTGCAGATCGGGCACCTGTAAATGCAATTGTGAAAGTATAGTTGGTGAGCGTAATCATCCTGCGCATGATCTGATTTAAGGCTTCCGAGTTGGGCGAGCAATGCGGAATCGGCCGGCTCGACGATGTGGTTGGGCGAACCATGCGAGCAACCCTCACCATGAGCTGCCGACAAAGCAGGGTCACTGGGGATTGGATAAGACCAATTAGGAGGGAGAAAAAATAATAATAATTACAACGAATCACAAAAAAAATAAACAAGGTAAAAAGTTTAACAAAATACGTAAATCATTTTTAAAATAAGATTTAAATATAAAAATATACAAGATAATTAGGTTTGTTTAGATTTGTAATTTTTGCAGCGCAAATCCATGTACAGGTTCACATTAAGCAATGAATGACCACACTTAACACATTGTCTCCCTTTTTCAGCAAAGGTTTTGCAACAGACAACTATCATTTCCAAATAAACCACATTGTATTAGTATTACTTTTGGTATTTGGTTAGTGTGTGACACATAGACCCCACCAGATGCTGGGTATCTAATCTGGTGTTTCTCTGTCAGATATTGCATTAGTACTGCAATTATAATCAGTTGTTGTTTTGAGGTCTATTTGCCTTGTTGCTTTGGCATGTTAAATTGTATTTAAATCTAGAAATAACTTGGCCAGTTAAAAACATTCTGGCCCTGAAAAACTCCCCTTTTGCTATGGCAGTATGTTTGAAATCATTGTCTTGTATGGTATAGGAGTGTCCACTTTATTTGAAAGCCTTTACTTGTACTTTACTAGAGCTGATGTATAAACTTCATTATTTCGTTCTGCTTTTGTTGCCCACAGTTCGTGTCCTCCGTAAATTATTGAGACAAGCAGTATTTTGTTCTCTAGCTCTTTATTCCAAAGACTTAGATTTGCAATCTGATATTTGCTATGAAGTTAAATTATAGATTCCCAAGTTTTATTTGAGGTTATTTCCCCCACATGACTCATCATGTTCAAATGCATTTAAATCTGGAAATTGTCTTGGCCAGTCAATAACTTTCCACTATTTGGCTCTGGAAAATCTCAGTAGTTTCCAGTATGTTCATGGTCATTGGTATGTTGTGAGATGAGGCCCCGTCCAATGAGTTTAGAGACGTCGACTTGTACTAAACAGGCACAATCTTTCTGTTGTCAGCAGTTACCATCTTTGAAGAGTGAGACTGCTTTATTGGCAGCCATATATCCCCGTGGCATAACACCCCCTCCACCATATTTCAAGTTTGTATGCTAGTTGTTTCTTCTCCATATGTTACACTTGCTAATAGTCCATTTCTTTTTTTCATGTGTTATCAGTATCCTTTCCAGAACTCTACATACATGTTTAGGTACTGTATAGAATACTGTAACCTAGCTATCTTGAAGCTAGCTAGTTATTTGCACATTTCAGTCTATCCTCTGAGGTTTTACCTTCTGGAGTTATGATCTGATAATTTTTTTAATGTAATTCTACATTATGTTTAAGGGCAGCAAGGTGCACTAGTGGTTCCATTTCTATCTAAACAGGTAATGTTCACTTGCTGCCTAATATATCCCACTTACTTGGTTAATGTAATAAATTGTTCTTAGATACAACACTTAGCCACTATTATATATTGGGTACTAACGCAAATTGAAAAGTAAAAGGTTAAATGATGTGAAATGCTTTAGTCTCATAATATGACTTTCAGCCAACCACCTTATTTAGAAATATATTTGTATACCAGTGGAGGCCAGAAAAAACTAATTGAGGAGGATGGATTCATATTAATGTCAGGAATGGAGTTACTGGAAGCTGGAGTTAAACACATGAACCCCTGTGTGAGATCATTAAACCTGGTGTGAGATACAATTCTGTGTACTCCAGTCCAGACAGTATTTCTATCACGTGACAATTTTAATATTCATCACTGCATCCTTTGCCAGAAAGTTGTCTGGACCTCTTTAAAGACCCATAGACTACTGCACTACTGTTTTTATAAAGCCCTTCTCCACAGGCTGCATTTTACCTCTCATCCATGCTGGAGCTTAGAGTCTCAGATTATAACACAAGACCATACAGTTGGTTAACATTACTGACTCCTTTGGTAAAAGAGAACTTGGTAGATCTGCTTCATCATCTTTAGGCATCTCATGTTTGGAATGGCACAGTTGAAAATCCGACCTGGGGGGTATTGCACAAAAGTAGAATAAAGAAATCCAGGATAACTGAAAAAGCGCAGCTTGACTTAGTGTGATCTGCTCGTCGCGGCTTAATTGGTTGCACGTTTGCCGAAACAGGATGAAAAGGTAAAGCTATGTCAAGCCAGATGTAGATATTCTGGATAAGTGCACGTTCACGGCTTTCTTAAAGACCATGGTATCGATCACAGATTTACTGATGCAGAAGACGCATGCCGCATTAGTTACGAAGAGGTGAAGCATAGAATATGCAATAAATATGATTATTTAAAATATTTACTCATTAGCCACTCAACAATTTTACAAAATTGTACATTCTGTTTTATTTGCTGTTAATATGCTTTTTTTTACGAGTAGGTTTTATTGCTGTATCTCTTTGTGCTAAGTGTGCTGGTTGTACTGTCAATTTTCTTTGAGTAGCCTACCATGTAAAGCAATAAATAAATCAAAGTATGTCTCAATATCAGTGCTTCTTCATCCAGAACGTAATTCAGAAATGGGCACGCCATGGTGCATGAAGTCACACAGGTGACGGGGACTTTCTTTATTGCTTTCTTTAATTTCATTTTATGTAAATGAGACACTGTTCTTAACCTGCTTAACTGGTTCAATGAGAAAAAAAAATTAATTGCCCTCATCACTGACTACTTTGAAATCACCGTTGCAACTTCATGTAGCTAACATTTCAGAACATTTAAACAACTGCATTGTTTGGATTTCAAACAAACTCGTGACAGCAATAGTGACATGTAATGCATGTTAATAAAAATTCAGCAGAACACTGAATTCAGAATACAGTGGTATGAATGTTTAACACGTTTATTTCGGATCAGAGCGACAACTGATTTAACACAAGGCTTCGGGATTTATCTTAGCCTGGCTGTTAGCCTGCTCTGGAGCAGGCAAGCTGCAAAGAATAAATCTCAATGGTTACTTGGCTGGGTTTACTTCTAGCAGCATTTGTGCAACCAAGTGAAGGCTAAATTTATCCAGGATAACTTGAATATCCCGGCTTAATCCCCTATCTTGGTTTTGTGCAATACCCCCCTGGTTCTCTGTCTCCCTGGTTAAATAAAATAAATTATATAATAAAATAAATAAATTAGTATGAAACCATCCTCCTAACAAAAAGATTCACCCTTGATGTACACACAAAGTTTATTCATTAATAGTATGTTATCTTTTGTGTAGGTCTTGTATATTGTCTGTAAATATTGTCTACCGCTAGCACAACATGACACAAAGTCAAATATACTTTGGTAATAAAGGTAATTATGCTGTGAAAGTGCAAAAAGAAAGAAAGGACAGAGAACAAAGACTAGACAACTGTAATCCACTTTTTTACTTACCAACAGCCTTGTTCAGTTTGTCAGGAGGAGTATTGAGAAGAATCTTTTGTAGCAGGACTGGTGGCACATGCACTCCCACCTGGCTCTCCCTGTCTTTCACTGTCAGCAACGCTGGCCTGGTGTGAACAGAGGAAGAAAGTTATCTGACCCAAACCGTCTTATAATGTTGGAACACAAAATGGTTTCCAGGCTGGAAAAACATTCTGCAGGCAACAACTCCCTCTTCTTTCTGGAAAGCCATAATACAGACAAAATACAAAATTACTGGCACAGCTGAACAAACTCAACTCAACTGTTAGCAAATGTGAGCTATACATGCTGCTTGAATGAAAGACTGATATGCCTGAGAAGTGGCCATATTCACTTACGGTTGATAATAAGAGTCAGCGTGTGACATTTTGTTCAGGACATTCTGAATATACCCTACATAATCTAAAGTTACTATGAGAGGCCCAGTGTAGCAGGAGTCTGACCTGTAATAGCGTCGTACTCCAGTATGGGGCAAACAAGGGTAACAGGTACAGTAGATCCCATTGTTATCAGTGTCCAGCTCAGCAGTGCAGCGTCCACAACCTGTGAACGTGATGTCGCCCGACACCGTGTCCAGGATCCTCTCGAACGGCGTGTCGCTGTCCATCCGCTGCAGTGCATTCTGGGAGGGGCTGCCTTGAAACTGGAACGCTGTGATCTGAACTCTCAGTTCCACATCACCTTTAGAGAACGAAACGATACAGGTTAATTTTAGCAACTGTAGCTTCAACTGTAGCGTGTTAGAAAATACACTTTTTTTCTGATCTGCACATTTCTCAAATAGAAAGACATTCACAAAAACATTTTTGTGCCTTGACCCAAATAAAATACAACTGTTTCCCTGCGAAAATCTAAGTAAACCAAGGTTTTTTCCCATTGTCGTGTTGAGCCAGTAGGAATAGCCATGACACACAAATAATCTACTAATTGGTGACAACAATGTTCTGCAGCTAACCAGTGTACTTCTGGGATAAGAGGGTGTGCAGGTCCATCTCCAGACTGGTGCTGATATGTTTCGCTGGGCCTGGCCTGTAGAACTCCAGGGCCCGCATGTCATCAGGGAAGAGAGGCTCACAGGAACCCCAGGGAGTGGAATGTAGCTCCAGGAGTCCTGATGTCATACTCTCCTTCACCAGGAGCACCCGAAACTCCCACACTGCATCTGAAGAGAGCAGTGGGCAACATCTCACTCATACAGCACGACCTGAAAAGGCTAATTAACTTGTTTTTACTTGTTGTGGCTTTACCTTTGTTCCTGTTAATGCGCTGCAGCCATGTCAAGGCAGCTCCCCAGAGCACCACTGCACCCTGCTGTCCATCGCCCTGCTCTGCAGTCAGCACGGCCTTCAGAACTCTTCCTGTTCTGGACATGCCCTCGGCCTCGGTTCGCCAAGCTGCAAAGTAGGACAAATTATTCAGTACAAGTACTTTTCTGAGTAACTTCAGGTCACCGGTTTTAAGTCCCTACTTAACACCAAAATGATCAGGTAAAGGGAGATCATATCCTAACGGTGACCATGATTGATATTTTCTTTGCTCTTTCTATTGGATTTATAAGTCACTGTTAAGTTATGAACTCCATTTCCCTGATAATTTTGGTCTTAAGTAGTGACTTCCCAAAACTTGTGAACTCAGAGTTACTAAGAAAAATACTTGTACTCAGTACTTTGTCCACCTCTGCCAAGCTGGGAAACAATGAGTCAGAACCACAGGTTGCCTGTGCATTGATATGTATGTCCATACAACTAGCTTCCATATCGAAGGCAATATTAAGAACACTCGCAATATTTATATATTGATTTCACTGAGTAGACCTTCCCAGCAAGCTAACTGTGCTTCTACTAAATTACTAAAATATAGGTAGAAACAATGCATATTTTTTGACAAAATGGATACATTCCGAGGTGTGTTTGTTTGCCTGCAAAGTGCAAACTTCTGGACTGAGGCGTATTACCTGAGAACATCTCGGTGTGTGTGATTCGGAACAGCGTGTGCACCAGTGTGTCGGGTTTAAGGTTTCCGAGACGGACGTGGGGTATGGCGTTGGGATTCTGATGGACACGGGGGGGAAGGGACACCAGCAGAGAGCGATTCTCACGTAGGTAACTGCACAGCGACCTCACGGTCCGCCCACTCACATTCTGAGGGACTGCAAAAGCACATACACATTAGTCAATAACCTGTGGTATATGCTCCTTGCTTAACAGTCAGAGATTAACATGTGTATGGGACTCTGAGAACCAGTGTCATAGAAAGATCAACATTTGCATACACCCTTTTATATGCCTTCAGCTTTTCATTAATCTTTTATCTGTTCAAATTATTAGTGTAAACCAATATTGAGGAATTTTAGGGACTTTATTAAATAAATATATACACAATGAAATAAATATATAAAAAAGGAAATATATGTTAAATTATAAATAAAAGAATAAATAAAAAGCATTTAACATATTTAATGGTGTATTTTTACATTCATTTAATTACTTTAATTTTATGATTTATTTCAAAAGATGTCATATTTCACAACTTGTTTATTTCATGGTTGCAATCAATGTGAAATCTGTCATTATTGAATCCGTCACTGAATCTGTCACTTTCACCCGTCAAAGTTGGAAGGGCAGGCTCTAACCTCTGACTTGTCTGACCACTGGAATAAACCATAAACAGCCTCTGAGCACCAAGGCTCTGCCTACCCGACATGTCCATATCACTAGTGATAGGAAGTTCGATTATTTTTACTGAGTCGTATCTTTTGGTCTTGTTCATTGAAATGAACGAATCATTTTGATTCGTATCTTTCATTTGCGCATGCGGAAATCGAAATGAACGAATCGAACCAGTGTACTGATCTGTACATCATAAGAAATAACACGCCTTCGCAAAAAAGAAATAACGAAATGAATTAACCAAATACTGAAGCATACAAGTAATGCACATTCGCAACTCCAAAAACATTTGAGATAATGAACTGATCTCATATGTCAGACAGAAAGTTCTACATTTGAGGAAATTTGAGGACCTTTTGCCAGATTTCAGGCTTCAAACATAAAGATATAAAACTGTAATTTTTTGTGAAGAAGCAACAAGTGGGACACAATCATGAAGTGGAAAGAAATTTATTGGATATTTCAAACTTTTTTAACACATAAAAAACTGTGCTTTTTATGTGTTAAAACTGACCAAAAAAAAGCTAGCAAAATTATTCAGCCCCTTTACTTGCAGTGCAGCAAACTCTCTCCAGAAGTTCAGTGAGGATCTCTGAATGATCCAATGTTGACCTAAATGACTAATGATGATAAATAGAATCCACCTGTGTTTAATCAAGTCTCCGTATAAATAACACCTGCTCTGTGATAGACTCAGAGGTCCGTTGAAAGCATAGAGAGCATCATGAAGAACAAGGAAAACACCAGGCAGGTCCGAGATACTGTTGTGGAGAAGTTTAAAGCCGGATTTGGATACAGAAAGATTTCCTAAGCTTTAAACATCCCAAGGAGCACTGTGCAAGTGATAATATTAAAATGGAAGAAGTATCAGACCACTGAAAATCTACCAAGACCCGGCCGTCCCTCTAAACTTTCAGCTCATACGAGGAGAAGACTGATCAGAGATGCAGCCAAGAGGCCTATGATCACTCTGGATGAACTGCAGAGATCTACAGCTGAGGTGGGCGAGTCTGTCCATAGGACAACAATCAGTCGTATACTGCTCAAATCTGGCCTTTATGGAAGAGTCGCAAGAAGAAAGCAATTTCTGAAAGATATCCATAAAAAGTGTTGTTTAAAGTTTGCCACAAGCCACCTGGGAGACACACCAAACATGTGGAAGAAGGTGCTCTGGTCAGATGAAACCAAAATCTATTTTTTTGGCAACAATGCAAAACGTTATGTTTGGCGTAAAAGCAACACAGCTCATCACCCTGAACACACCATCCCCACTGTCAAACATGGTGGTGGCAGCATCATGGTTTGGGCCTGCCTTTCTTCAGCAGGGACAGGGAAGATGGCTAAAATTGTTGGGAAGATGGATGGAGCCAAATACAGGACCATTCTGGAAGAAAACCTGATGGGAGTCTGCAAAAGAACTGAGACTGGGACGGAGATTTGTCTTCCAACAAGACAATTTATTATTCAAACTTTTTGAGGCAGTGCACATAGGCAAAATGTAACAGCATAGTATAGTAAATTTATTATAATGAAGATAATCAGTGGTCAATCAGTAGTATTGATACGTGTCTAATAAACCCATTAGTTTAACTATTCAGCTTCATATGACTTCCTAAGAATAACAATTAACTTTAAGCTTTAAATATTTATTTTGTACATAATTCTATAATAAGATTAACAAATCCATATGTAAGATATCATTGTCAAATTAGTAACATTTGGTCAGACATAAGTCATACAATTCTGTGAGACTTCAGTCTCTCTACAGTGATGAGCAAGCATGCACAAATCCAAGAACGAAACCATACTAAGTAAGAGTCATTCACCTGCGCCAAAAAGAACAATATGAATGATTCAGGTACTAGTAGCACGGAGAGTACTGGATCATAGAAGTAATGCGCTTGTGCCAAAAAGAACGATATGAATAATTCAGGTACTACTAGCACAGAGAGTACTGGATCATAGAAGTAATGCGCCTGCGCCAAAAATAACAATATGAATGATTCAAATACTAGTGGCACAGGATCATAGAAGTGATGCACCTGCACGAAAAAGAACAAAATTAAGAACTCATGTACTAGTACCGAACAGTATACTGGATCAATGAACGAATGCACCTGCGCAAAAAAGAACGAAATGAACAATCCAGTATGAATCGTACATACCGATCTTTTAAAAGATTAGTTAAAAAAGAATGAATGGTTCATGAATCGCACATCACTACATGTCACTAGTTCGACTCGCAAGTTTCACTACATCGTGGGCTATTTTCCCACAACATGACATACCCGGTATCTCAAAGTTCTGCGGTGTTTTCGAATAGAATTTCATCTGTCCTCACTAGATTTTACAGTACAAACATTTACGGAAACCACATATGCAGAGTTTGCTACTATACTGTACATAGGCCTGTCGCAATATGCAGTAAATCAATTAATC
>JACXGM010004890.1:10194-36720 GCA_016801145.1 Umbra pygmaea
TCTCTCTCTCTCTCTCTCTCTCTCTCTCTCTCTCTCTCTCAGAGACTTTATTGTTTTGGTTGTGATTATGATTCAGTATATGGTTAATTCATTTCGTTATTATTGGTATGATCCATTACCTACAGTATGGATCGGGATAGGGGATACTGGTTCAAAAGAAACTTCCTATCACGAATACTGAGATGAAACCCATCCAGCGCATTACATTATAAAGTCGATGCACCAATAAAAAAAACATTAGCCTGGCCCTTTCAACTTTGATGGGTGAAGGTGACGGATTCAATGACGAAATGTAGAATTACACCAGGGAAATGTAGAAATACGTGCCAGGGATTTTTTAATTCCTGTGGCTATTAGGAAACTGAATTTCATTTATTTATTTATTTCTGTACATGTTCATTATGTCATTGGTTTTGGGTTTTTTGAGTTGTCTTGATTGATGTGTTGATGTGTGTCCTGTTTTGTGTTTACAATGTATGTGTCTTAGAAACCCTGCTGAACACAAAGTTTCCTTTTCTAAAGATAAATAAACTTGAACTTGAACATGTTTTTATTCAGTCTTTTATTTATCATTGAAATTACATATTTCCATTTCTATTTATTTATTTCAAGTCCCTAAAATTCCTCCATACGCCAAGGGCACAGAGCAATAGTAAATTAATCTGTGAGCGCTCTCAAGAGAACTGGGAGGGTCAGAGAGGAACATACTGTATGAAAGTGGAGATTATATACCCATAATGCCACATAATTTGCACTTTTAAAAGCAAATTGCAATTCCCCATTTAGTCACCGGGAGAAGGTAAGGCCAAGAAGTTCAAACTGGAATATCAATATTTGTCTAATTCTACTTCTTTCTACCACACTGGTGTATTCCTCTGGCTTGGGCATAGTATTTGATTTAATCAGATGGAATTAATTTAGTAACACCTGACCATGTTTAGACTTAACGGTTTACCGATGAGTTGTGGATATTGTGGTGTTGTACACAGCCCCACCTGGTGGCGAGTTGCTACAAGTGACCTGGCCCAGGTTCAAAAGTCTGCTGCTGTAAGAAGACTGCAGTACGGTCTCTCCTCTCCACTGGTCCTCATTCACCATCACTCCTGTAATGACACAGAACAGGAGGGTGCAGTATTATACAAATAAACACATTATGTTATTAGCCAATAATGAAATTCAAAGAATATTTTGCACCCTTCATTTTAGTCACTGTAGTAGTTAAAATGGTAACGGTGTGAAGAGGAATTCCAACTGCAAGAAATCTAGTATTTCTTTAAATTCATTATAACAAAGTAAAACCACACTACGTTGTTCATATGTACCTGTGATGAGCAGCACATCTCCAGGGTAAACAGTCAGCGCCCAGAATGCCGCCCTCCTCCACAGAACCACCTTCATCTCCACTCCGGATTGGTCAGTTACCACCACAGAAGCCAAGGGGATACAGGTCCCAGCAGACGGCCCTGACCTCACTCTGATCTCCTTCAGGTGACATGGATGCACCACAGCCACTAAGACCGAGAAGCGTACTCCCTTTGCAACACATTCAGCTAGGAGGGTGGTGGAGCACTGAGGAAAGTCGTAAGCTTCGTCTTTAGGCTGATCGGTCGATCTTAACGTTGCATCTGCAATGGGGGAGACTCGACTCCGTTTAGCCGTCGGGGGTGACGGTGACTTCTGCGAAGGAGATTTTGGTGAGCGGAAAAGGCATTTGGATACGACGCTCTGAGAGCAAAGCACTCCGTCGACAGTGGCCTCCAGTATCACCCCTCCTTCCTCCCGTCTCTGGCTCAGCACAACCTCGTCGAAGAGCTCCATGGATCCCTGCTGAGACCTTTCTTGGCCCCTACGTGTGGGGGACTGAGTTGGGGTTGTTGGGCTGTACAGCTCCGGGGAGATGGGGGTGGTGGATGGGGACTGTTTGGACGGTGTCTGCATAGGTCTGGCTTTAAAAGGGCTGGTCTCTGGTTGCATGCCCAGCCTCCCTCTCAGCAGAACGGCCTGGCAGACAGTCCACGCACTGATGTATTCTGTCTCCACAGACACCGACGGAGCACGGCCTGGGCATGACTGGACACCTGCTCTCTCAAGGGCAGACTGGGGCCCTGGGTCAGGCTGTCTGGGGGGGAAGCAGCTGTCCAGATAGTCCCTCACCGACTCAGAACCCAGGTCGTCATTACTACCGCATGCTGGGTCATTCTGGACGGTTGAACTCTCCAATGGGGCCTGGCCCATCTCTTCAGATCCTGGTGCTTTCTCCAAAGGAGATCCGGGTTGGGTGTTAGGGTGGTGTTGGGTGTTAGGATGGTGTTGCAGATCAGTGTGATGCTTCATGGTTCTGGGCAACTCTTGGAGCTCTGATGAGGTGTTGGCCTCGCCTCGTCCGTCACTTCCATGGACCCCACCCTCATACTCCCTAGGCATTAGTCTGCCCCCCTGCCAGTAAAGCTCCACGGTCCTCCATGGACAAGGAGATGCAGGTTCTCCCTCAACTGAATCAGGCACAGACGGAAGGGACGGGGCTCCCATGAACACATGAATCTTTGGCTTGTTGGCCATGCTCGCTTTATTCAATTAAAGCCACGTCAGAATCACTTGGGTTCCATAGACATCGCTATGTAGTCCTTTCTTATTTGATCAACAGACAACACCACTGTAAAAGATATATGAATAAACAATCTAAATACAACACATGGTACATGCATGCATGTTGTTAATGATGATGTATTCCCTTTGATAGATTCCTAATTTTAATATGATTGCTAAGAAGACTGTGAAATGTGCTTGTCTAGTTCTCCCCCACACAATAGTTCTATCTGACTTTGGCCACTGACGCAGGCTAAAAATGGTAAATGGCAAGCAATACAATAACTTAAATAACAGCCCTCGAAAGCAGACTTTTCTTGTGGAAAGCTACAACATAATGACATTTAGGCAAAATAAATACTTATTACAAAGTACTCAAAGGAGAAGGAATAATATCCACAGTCCAGGGCTTTTTATGTAGCTGAGACATGTAGAGGCCCCTAAGCTGTCAACGGTAACAGAGGAGGTGATTTGTCAGTCTCTATATATAAATGCACATTCCTGGCATGTGTTTTTTTTTACCCTGGGTAAAGGCCAAAATAAGCGGTGTAATGAGCAATTCCCAGGAACTCACCAACCAGATGATGGTGTTATTAGCCAATGATTCAGCAGAACTGTGAACTTTAAATCAAACAAAGAAGGGTTGAATTACACAGGAAAAGACAGGAATACAGAGAGTATGGGGAGATTGAAACCGTGGAAAGTGAAAGAGATGACCAAGAACTTTAAACATGGCTACAACTGCACCGAGAAGGTGTTTTTATTCTGAATGACCTTCTACCACTGAGAGACATTTGTGTGCAACATGCTCCTAGACTGAAAACAAAGTCAGCAAAAGAAATAGAGCACTTACAGGACAGTACTGTGCACTACTTGAGAAAATGTATTTACAGTATCCCACAAGTGAGTACACCCCTCACATTTTTGTAAATATTTGATTACAACTTTATATGTGACAACAATGAAGAAATGACACTTTGCTACAATGATAAGTAGTGAGTGTACAGCTTGTATAACAGTGTAAATTTGCTGTCCCCTCAAAATAACTCACAAAGCCATTAAGGTGTAAACAGCTGGCAAAAAAGTGAGTATACACCCCTAAGTGAAAATCTCCAAATTGGGCCCAAAGTGTCAAAATTTATGTGGCCGTCATTATTTTCCAGCACTGCCTTAACCCCCTTGGGCATGGAGTTCACCAGAGCTTCACAGATTGCCACTGGTGTCCTCTTCCACTCCTCCATGACGACATCACGGCGTTGGTGGATGTTAGAGACCTTGCGCTCCTCCACCTTCCATTTGAGGTTGCCCCACAGATGCTCAATAGGGTTTAGGTCTGGAGACATGTTTGGCCAGTCCATCACTTTTACCCTCAGCTTCTTTAACAAGGCAGTAGTCATTGTGGAGGTGTGTTTAGGGTCATTAACATGTTGGAATACTGCCCTGCGGCCCAGTCTCCGAAAGGAGGGGATCATGCTCTGCTTCAGTATGTCACAGTACAGTACCTCAATTAACTGTAGCTTCCTAGTGCTGGCAGCACTCATGCAGGCCCAGACATGACACTCCCACCACCATGCTTGACTGTAGGCAAGACTCATGTCTTTTTTCTCCTTACCTGGTTGCCACCACAAGCTTGACACCATCTGAACCAAATAAGTTTATCTTGGTCTCATCAGCCCACAGGACATGGTTCCAGTAATCCATGTCATTAGTCAGGTTGTATTCAGCAAACTGTTTGCAGGCTTTCTTGTGTATAATCTTTAGAAGAGGCTTCCTTCTGGGACCACAGCCATGCAGACCATTTTGATTCAGTGTGCGACATATGGTCTGAGCACTGACAGGCTGACCCCCCAACCCTTTAACCTCTGCAGCAATGCTGGAAGCACTCATACATCTATTTCTGAAAGACAACCTCAGGATATGACACTGCGCATGTGTACTCAACATCTTTGGTCAACCATGGCGAGGCCTGTTCTGAGTGGAACCTGTCCTGTTAAACTGCTGTATGGTCTTGGCTAGGGATGTCACGAGAACCGATACTACCAAAATCTTCCGGTCCTAAAATGACAAAACACAGACGATGCCAGTTTTTTGAAGCACCGCAGGCACCGTTAGCAAAGATGCCAGTGTTAGCAATAGCTAACTTTGTCGGTAGGATAACTGAAAATAGCAAGAAAAATCTAAAGCAAACGGAAAGGGCTTCGCCTCCAGTTGTGAAAATTCGCTGGCTAGGTGGTCTGTTTCGTTCGGAGGAGGAAAATAAACCTTTTTTTTATTTCACACTTGAAATGGTTGCACCGTTCCCGAAGGTACTGCAACACCGATTCGATGAGCTGCAGCTCAGTTTCAGGAACTTGGTAATCTTCTTATAGCCTGGGCCATCTTTATGTAGAGCAGAAATTTCTTTTTCTTTAGATCCTCAGAGAGTTCTTTGCCATGAGGTGCCATGTTGAACTTCTTCTTTGAGTTTTAAGGCAGATCACACAACCGACTTAATGGTGCATATTGTACCGCCACCAACTGTACCGGATTGTGAGGCTGGTCACGGCCCACCCAATTCAATTTTACCCAACTCAACCCACCACCCTTAGAAATGGCAATACAGCCTACGACTCCACCCCCCATCCACCACCCTTCCCCCCAGCGGTGGCCTTAAGCATCTGGGGGCCCGTTTCAATAATATATAAATATATATATGTATACTGTATAAAATAAAAGGCAAAGGTATAAAGACAAACTATCAATAGTATACTTCAAATCGCTTAAGCCGTTTGCACGGGGGGGGGGGGGGGGTAAATGTCGCCATTGTAACCGTTAGATTGACCATTCAGAGACGTCACTGTTTTGCTTAGAGTTGTGGGTAGTGTAGTATTTCTCCAGAAGATCACAAATAAAAAACGTTGATTTCATACCTTGTGGCTTTTATGGGAGATTAATGGGATTTTGACTGTCTGTTGGGGCCCCCTTTGAATGGCGGGGCCTGTTTCAAGTGAAACGGGTGCAACATAGGTAAGGCCGCATCTGCTCCCCCCTAACCAACATCAGACAACAACATCTCATGAATCATCTCCCCAGTAATGTCAGCAATTCCCAAATACTCCCTAGCAGCACACACCACTACATCTATCTTAGCACTCTTTCCCTTCATCTGACTACATAAATTAACAATACGACAAATAAACACCACAAACTTAACCCTGCCCACCACCAATGAATCCTTACCAACCCCACACTCATGTTTACACGTCTCAGTCAACACCACCTTGTGAACACCCAGACCTTCCTCCAACACCGGCCCTAAACCCTGCTCATTCTCCACCAGCACACCCAACCCAAGGCCCCCCACTCTCTGCACTGCTTCAGCATAAGTGACCTTATCCACTTCACCTGACCCCTATTCAACACATCCAACTTCAGTAATTTATCCCTTTGTGTCTCACTATCCACCACAATAAGTACCCTCCCACCACTCAAACACTTTGCATCTTTCACCCTCCCAACCGGTTTCTTGATCGCCACAGTGAGCGTGATGGGGCTTACCTGTTGGGGCTGCAAACACCACCAACACCTTATAACCCTGCTCCACATCTCCCCGTGCTGGCCCTGTCCCCTCTCCCAAACCCCTACACCTGCAACACCCATACTCTCATCCAAACTCCCCTCCATGTCGACCTCAGTCACGGTACAGCTGCCGTGACCCGCCCAAACCACGGCGGCCATTTAGCCCCTTCCTCGCGCTTCACAAACTTGATGCCATGTTGAACTTCCAGTGACCATAATGAGGGAGTGTGAGAGCAATAACACCAAATTTAACACACCTGCTCCCCATTCACATCTGAGACCTTGTAACACTAACAAATCATATGACACTGGGGAGGGAAAATGGCTCACATGGGGTGTACTATTGTTGCAAACATTTAAGACCTTAATGGCTGTGTGTTGAGTTAATTTGAGGGGACAGCAAATGTGCACTGTTGTACAAGCTGTACACTCACTACTTTACATTGTAGCAAAGTGTCATTTCTTCAGTGTTGTCACTAGGGCTAGGCGATATGGCCCGAAATGAATATCTCAATATATTTTGTAGCCTTAACGACTAAAGATATATATCTCGATATTTAATTATTTTTAAAGTTTGGAAAAAGTTTACACATATGTAAAGAAAAAAAGGGAATTTTCTTTATTAGAATTAACAAGTGAAGAATTGTGCTTTCTTTGTCAAAGAGGTGTGCAAGACACAGATATTGTTTTGGAACATTTACCAAACTCTGTCAATTTAATACTCAAATTTATTATTGTAAAAGAATAATGCTCAATCATATTGGATGTGGTCAGTAAGTATGACAAATAGAGCTGAGCAATATGGAAAAAAATCTAATATCACGATATTGTTGACCAAATAGCTCAATATCGATATTGCGACGATATTGTAGGGTTGACAATTGGTGCTTACAAAGAAATATTTACACAATGAGATATTTGATAAATAATCATCATTGATGTGTATTTAATAACTAAGTGGGGTAAAGGCAAATAATAGAAAAGCTAGAACAGTCTGGTAAATTCAGAAAATTACATCACTTTACTATAATCCAGCCTTTAAAACCAGGAAATGATAACACTTTTGTCATATCACAATATTACGATATCCAAAATCTAAGACAATAATCCGTCTAATATCACGATATCGATATAATATCGATATATTTTATCCAGCCCTAGTTGTCACATGAAAAGTTATGATCAAATATTTACAAAAATGTGAGGGGTGTACTCACTTTTGTGAGATACTGTAAGACTGAGCTTAGCAGTATATTTGTTCTTACCGGAATCTCGCAGAAGTTGCCATAATTTGCAATACGTTTTGACTTTATATTTGCAGAATGTTTTGGGTCAATATCATGCTGAAGATTGTAATTTCTTGCGACACTTCCCATGGTCAATGTTTGTTTGCTTTTTTACAAGCACACTCATTTATTGCCCAGATTAATTATTACATTTAATTTATTCAAAAACAAATTCAGGTGGTTCAGGATTTTGCACAATAATTTACTTTTGCTCACACTGTAGATGCTAGAAACAAGCAAATGTTACATCAGCACACCAGAAAGCAGTGTGAAAAGACAACCGACCTCTCCTTGACCTCAATACAATCATTTTAATACACACATACACATTTAGTTTTCTATTCTTGTGAGGATCTGAAACCATGAAAACCCATGTTCTCCATTAGCAAACCCTAACTGTAATCCTTACACTAACTTTATGCCTAAAATGTCCTGATGCCTAACCCTAAAACAAATCCATCATGCCTTTTGTTGGTACTTAAGGTGATGTGTCCCACATGTACACACACGCCTAGAAAACACAAACCCAGGTACAGGATTATTCAAAGGAATGAATGACCAACCCTACAGTATGTAATACAGTGTGTCACCCAAACTAGTTTTACTGATGAACATTAAATGCCCCTGGGAGAAAGTCAGGGTTGATATTTGCTAGACTTGGTATTGAGCCACGCATGGTGGTTTGGACTTTGTGGGTGTGTGCGTGGACACATACATACGAGTGTAGATGTGACAGTATTTGTGAGTGTCTGTGTGGACAATTTTAGGGGAAAGCTCAATGTTTACTCGGGTTAGAGTCCACAGAATAGGGTCAGTACTCTTTTTAGACATAACACCAGTTCAGCTGTAGTCACTAAAGAGAAACCATGAAGATAAATGATGCACTGTGCTGCCTTCTATGTGGTGTGCAGTATTAACACAAGGACTCAAATCAAACTTGGAGACATTACATTTAAAAATATTGGTGATAGATCTACATACAGCCTATGGTACAAGTGTGATACGGCAACCTTTGATCTTGTCATTTTTTCAGTGCAGTAAGATGCAGATAAAACACACCAATGTGCAGCATTGAATTTTTTTTTGCCTGTCCTGTATAGTTTTACAACTGTTACTCCTGCCAGCCATTCTCTGTGATGCAAAATAACTGTAGTTACAGAGAGAGCGTTAGATGTTAGGCTGACTAGATGCATAGGAAACTTCCATATTTTTTTCATCTCAGTTAGCATTTCAAGTAAGTGTAGTAGAAAGCAGGTGCTTTCTCTTGTTATAGTGTTATAATTGGCTGACAATTAGCTGTCTAGACTAACCAGTCACCCTCTCTTTCAGCCACCAGGGACAGGGTGAATATTTCCCGGTATTTTGTTAGAAAAAATAATTGTTGGAAATTTGTTTTACAGAATGTGATGTCATGACAATTTGGATGGCAACTTTTTCGCGGATACGCGCATTTCATTGCATGCGCATTCAAAAACCCTCCCAGAGGTGTTGAAGCCAGTCCACAAACAAGTCCACCCTGAAATAAGAAACGGACGGCATGACTGCTGTCATATCACTGAGAAACGGGGCAGGACAAGGAGGAGCCGTTGTTTCATTATAAGTTTGTTTCCCCGCACCCTTTCATTTTCTTCCCCTTACGTTTTTTATGTTTAGTTCGTTACTCACCCAGCAAACACATCAGATACAATGTACCGGTATTTAGGAGAATTACTTACTCGTGGAACAAGCAATGCTTTGGCCTCGGGATGTGTGCAGTCGATTCTTCCCGTTTCCGCGTCGCTGATGCGGGTGCGCCACTACAGCGAGATCGGTGTAGAGAAAGATGCAGATGACCCCAACTTCTTTAGAATGGTGGAGGGCTTCTTTGACCGCGGTGCAAATATCGTTGAGGACAAACTGGTCGACGGCCTCCGTAACAAGGAGACCCCAGAGCAGAAGAGACACAGAGTACGCGGAATTCTCAAGATTATCAAGCCATGCAACCACGTACTGAGCGTGTCGTTCCCGATCAAACGAGACAACGGCGAATGGGAGGTGATTGAGGGTTATCGTGCCCAGCACAGCCAACACAGGACTCCCTGTAAAGGAGGTGAGCAAGCGGAAATTATAATGCCCGAATCAAAGGAACGGGGTCAGTCAGTGTTTAGTGGTAGTAGTTAGTGCGGTGGGTAACTTATCTAGCCTGCGGACTCTCAGATCCTGCAGAATTTGCCATGTTTCGAAAAACGACATGCATGACTACACATATTAATAACCAGTTTTCAATATCAACGCTGGCCACAAGTAACGGTTTGTTACAACAGTTCGGAAAAAAACTATCCTTATAAAAAACTATCCTTATTTTGTTACTACTAACTTAACAAATTAAATCATAACGATCAGTAGTGATTTATTTTTCCACAACTCGCGCTGGAATGCAAATGTGAAAAACAACCGCGTCAGGGATGTGTTCATTCTACTAAACTAAACATTTGAATTGCAAAGCGTTTTATCAAATTTCACAAACAGAACAAAGCAGGGAGGGGCTTAGAGTCGCGTAAAAATTCTCATAACACCTAGCTACAAAACCTGAAAGTGTCTGTTTGCTTTTTCTCCTTTCATCTCTGTCATATAGGTTTTCAGTTAATTAATGAACTTTTCAGACGCAGCAAAAAATATATTTTAAAATAAATCTTAAAGGGAGTTATGCTAAATGTTTTGCAGTAAAATAACAGAGAATGCCAATAATAATAATAAAAAACTTTCACTCACCAGAATAGTTTTTGGTGCCTACAAAAACAAATCTTCAATGCAGAAGTCATCAATCTACTATTGGCAAATAGTTATTTTAAAACAGAAGAAATAGAGAGGCTCTATTCATTCTGTTTTGCAAGAACTTGGAATTATCATTCCTCAAGCAAAATCCCTGTGCCATCTGGTTGCTAAATTCTACACAATTCAACTTCTGGTCCAGTAAGAAAACAAGCACTGCAGGGAACCATTGTACCATCTAAATCACATGTTATAAAATGTAAAAAATACAATAATATATTTTTACAATTTCTAAGAGAGTTGACCAAAAGTATGGATAAAGAAAAAGTTGAATGTACAGTTGGGGTAATTTAGGTATTGTCCACAAGGTGAGAGCACATTCCAGATATTCTGTGACTACAACTTAATTTTTGGACTAAATAAATTACAGTAGAAT
This sequence comes from Umbra pygmaea, assembly GCA_016801145.1. Lineage (NCBI taxonomy): Eukaryota > Metazoa > Chordata > Actinopteri > Esociformes > Umbridae > Umbra > Umbra pygmaea. Next base: position 20,812 of record JACXGM010004890.1, read on the forward strand.
TTACATCACACCAAATTGTTTAGACTAAAACTCTTCCGTTGGGATTAGAAAGACATAAGACATTAGGCCAAATAGGGTACATCATTGGATGTATTTGTTGTGGACAGTTTGTTAACATTTTGTTATTGAACATCAGAGTTGGGTAACAAGTTACTTTTACATTTGCTAAAAAAAGTTATGTGATTAATGTAATCTAATTACTTTTACAATTGGAAAAGTAACTTTTAAAAAGTAACTTAACCAACTCTGTTGAATACACATTTCATTAAAAAGACATTGGAAACTTACAATTCTTTTCTTAAATAGTTAAAGTAAAGGGTACAGGATAGAAAAGATAACAAATACAAAGTAGATAGGGGATGTAAACATTGACAAGAGAATACAGTGGCTTTTTCTACACTCTAATGAAATTTGACTTATACCCTAACGGTTGGTGACTTGAAAATTAAACTGACTGTCTTGCATCGACTATTTAAGAAAATCTGTGTAAAATGTAATTTGCATAATAATTTGGAAAGCAGTGTATAATGTGACATTTTTTAAGCTTTAAAGGTGCAATATATCTACAGTATATGAACCGTATAATGAATGCATTATACTGTAATATAACAGTATAATATTAAACAGTTTTAAAATTAAGGTGCAGGATATGAGTGGAATATGAACAGAGAATCTACAGTATATGAACAGAATATCTGCAGTGTCAGTACAGTTATGTTCCATGTGTGATTTTGGGGGCATGTTCATGAGGCCTACTGCTGTAGGAAACTGTTCCTGTGGCGAGAGGTATTGGTCTTGATAGACATCTACCTTCTACTGGAGGGATGAGTTCTAAAAAGTCAATTTCCGGGGAGAGATGGATCGGACAAAATCTTTGCTGCTCTCCTCCGAGATCTGGAGGCGTGTGAGTCTTGTAACGGAGGCATGTTGCAGCCAATCACACTTTCAGCAGAGTAAATTATGCGCTGCAGCCTACCCTTGTTCTTGGTGGTGGCTGCAGGGTACCAGACGGTGATGGAGGAGGTCAGGATGAACTCTGTGATGGCAACGTAGATCTCCATCGTAGTCTTTGGCAGATTGAACTTCAGCTGCCACAGGAAGTAAATTCTCTGTGCTTTTTTGTGATGGAGCTGATGTCCTGGAGCAGGGCCAGAATGATGGTGTTAAATCCAGAGCTGAAGTCCACAAACATGATTCTGGCATAGGTGCTAGGGGAGTCTAGGTGGTGGAGGTTGAAGTGAAGAGCCATGTTGACGCTGATGTGAGTGGGGAGTCACACAGAGCAATGGGGGGAATGGCAGCTGGGCTCCTGAATTCCACTACCTTCTCCACTCTCTGTAAGGCAATGAGCTCCAGGTTGGTCTGGCTGCACCAGGACACCAGATGGGCAATCTCTAACCTGTAGGCAGACTCGTCTCCATTAGAAATGAATCTGATGAGGGTGGTGTCATCTGCCAACTTCAGGAGCTTGACCGAGTGGTGACTGTATGTGCAGCTGTTGGAGTACATAGAGAAGAGTCGGGGTGAATGGATGCAGTCTTGGGGGGAACCGGTCCTGATGGTCATGGGGTCAAATCATTGTTTTCCCCAGCTGTAAGCCTTAATCATCAAGATTTAAACAAAAAGGCCTGTACTGTGTCACTTTGTGTAATTCTATTCTAGAATATATGGTGTCCCTTTTTAAATTAAATTACAGGAAAAAAAACTTTTTTGCCTGTATTATCTTTCTACTGTAACTGTAGTAAGTGCTTCATTCAGACTACATGGAAGTGCATTGTCCTCACTGCAATTTCCAAACAATTTGCAAGTTAGTTGAGGACCCACTTCAAAATGGTCTCCAGTCAGTGACCCTGGCGAAAGCACTGTCTTAGATCTGGAGTTGGTCCCTGGGCGCTGTAAATTGCTGCCCACTGCTCCCTTGGGATCGGTTAAATGGTATGGGATGGGTTAAATGCAGAGAATGAATTTCGCTACATGTGTATCTGCTGATAAAGTAACTTTACCTTTTTTAACCTTTATAATGTTTTTGTCATTCTCACTATACAGTATGTGTTAATCTACTGTATCACTAAATCTGTGTTCAGTTGACCTCTTAATAGCATCAATGGAATTTTAAGAGGAACTCTTGCCACATTCAATTTCCAGCCAGGATAGGCATGTTTACAATCCTGTTCTAGGTCTGTTTATTCAGTAGGGCAGGATCTGGTGTTCTAGCTAGCCATGCCAGGCTAGATGGGAATCTGTGTCGTTCAACATAACCCAAGCATGACCTGTTGTCCCCTACTTGTCCAATGAAACAACTGTTGTCTTCCTGGTCCATTTTTAGAGAGTAGACAGCTCTGTTTCTCCAATTTCTTTTCAGGATGAACTGGAAAGGTTGGTGGAGCTTCATGATTGATTATCCACTTTGAAATACAAACTACTCTCAGCTTTGTGGTTTGTGCCAGTTTTGCAATTATTGAATTCATCCAGACATTGCATAGAGAAGGCAGTAGTGTCCTTCCTCTGTGAGAATGCTGCATGATGCCTAGGTTGGCCAAAACAGGGCTGTGTGAATGACCACAATGTTGGAAATATTCTGCTCTTAGTGATGTAGAATGGAATTTCCTCTCAAACCCTTAAAGAAGGGCTGCTAATTTCTGTCCCTAGAGAGCTACCATCCAGTCGGTTGTCCTTCAGTTTGTTTTGTATTTAAAATCAGTTATCCTATGTTTTGAAGAGGACATATTGCTCTCCAGGACTTGGATTGAGCAGCTCTGCCTTGTTGCCGCATTGATCGTAGAGTGAATTTCCATTTAATTAGTTATACTGTGAATACACACATGCAGTGTCTATTTTTTCTCATCATACAATTTTGCAGTTCTTAGTTCCTTTAATGTGAAATAGTAAGTAAGCAAGTTAGAAAGTAAACTTTATTTATAGAGCACTTTTCCCAGATACAAAATCACAAAGTGCTTAACATAAAAAACACAAAAAAGAAAATACATATTAAAGCATACTATAGAATGCATATTAAAAGTCCACAGAGACAGCAGACCGTAATGTAGGAGGCAGATCATTCCAGAGTCTCGGTGCTACGGACTCAAAGGAGTGGTCCCCATGAGTCTCAAGACGGGTACGAGGGACGGTCAATAGATTAATTGTGTTTGATCTTAGGGGGCATACAGGTGAGGTGAGTGGGGTAGCAATAGTTTAGCCAAAAATGCAGGTGACTGACCATGCAGTGCTCAAGATGTAATGGTGAGAATCTTAAACTGAATCCTATATTTCACAGGTAGCCATTGGAGGGACTATAGAACAGGGGTGAGGTGAGACCGTCTAGATGACCTAGTTAGTAGCCTTGCAGCAGCGTTTTGGATGGATGCAAGGCAATTGAGGGAAGATATTTGTGAGTTAAGGTAGTCAATACGGGACAAGGTTAATGCATGTATGAGCATCTCAAGTTCAGCAGTAGAAACTACAGATCTCAGTTTACAGATGTTTCTGAGATGGAAAAAACAAATTCTTGTCAGCTGCTTCACATGAGTATCAAACAGAGTTGATTTATGAAACAGCACCCCTAAGTTGCGCAGGTTAGTCTGGACTTTTTCTGGGGCAAAAAATAGAACCTCTGTCTTATCTGCGTTAACCTGTAATTAATTTAATGCTAACTATTCCTTAATAGCATGTAGACAGTCTAGAAGCCCAGATAAACTGGAGGTCTCGCCGGGTTTAAATGAAAAATGAAGCTGTATATCATCTGCATATAAGTTGTAGGCAGTATTTTATCAGTTTATGATCTTTCCCAGGGGCTACAAATATAAGGAAAAAAGCAAGGGCCCCAGAACTGAGCCCTGTGGGACACCGCAGGATAGCGGAGCGGACTCTGATACATAGTCTCTTATAGAGAAAGTGTAACTTCTGTCAGCAAGGTAGGATGAAAACCAGTTTAGAGCTGTGCCTGATATCTTCACCCAATCACATGAAATTTTGATCAAGATGTGATGGTCTACTGTGTCAAATATGATGGTCTAAGGTCAAGAAGTACCAACATTGAACTATCACCTATATCAAAGGACATTCAGATATCAATAGAAACCCTCAAAAGAGCCGTTTCTGTAGATTGCTGTTTCCGAGACCCTTATTGAAATTTATCAGGAATATTGTCTCTCCAGCACAGCAATTGGTTTGATAGCCACAACATTCTCTAAAATTTTCGACAGAAATGGGAGCTTGGATATACAGTAGTATATAGGCCTATAATTGCTGGGTCGTCACCTTATCAACAAAGTGATCATCTGTGAAGAAACATGGTAATGCGGAAGGCGGCATGATACTAAGTTTATTAATAGTATCAAACACAATGTTTTTGAGGAAGAGATTAGATTACCAAATAGCTTCTTAGCATGGTCTAAGTGTTCCTCAATAGATGACCCTTGAGTAACAGCCTGCAAACAGAAGGTTAGCCCTAGTGGTAGCAGAGCAAGTTATTTATGTATGTATGTAATGTATGTAATGTATGTATGTATGTATGTATGTATGTATGTATGTATGTATGTATGTATGTATGTATGTATGTATGTATGTATGTATGTATGTATGTGGGAGAACATAGCAATGTTTGAGTAGAAGTGGTGCATCTGTTCTGAATGGTAGGCTACTTCCATTGAGCTTAGTTCTCTCTCAGCCATATCCATATCAGCAGGAAAATGGCAGGCCTGTGGCTATGGTAGATGAGTGAAATCTGATCTGTTAAAGGAAAGTAATAGTGGTTAAACTAATCACAACATGACACAACTTAATTTTCATTATATGTTTTCTGTTAGCTGATAGTGGTGTTTGGAGTCCCAGGGGACTCCCTCTCACTAAATTAAAAAAATGCCAATATCATTGCTTTTACCACACTATTAGCCCGACGCAGCATTTTGCTGCATTGGACGTCCTCTCAGCCACCCTTAGCCTCTCTGGCTATGTGATGTCCTGTCATTTTTAAAACTTTAAAAATTGACGCAAATGAGGAAGTGCCTTAAAACTGCATTCTATCTGAATTCCAGCTGGGGGCAATACGTCTGGTTGCAAAAGAGCTCGGTTTCTGTAATAGTCTATGAGAATGAGAGACATAATATACTTGATTTATTACCACAGTAAACATTTTCATAATGAGTATATGGTGTCAATCGCTAGATTTAAGCCTTCTGCTATTTATCATGATGTTAATTTTTTATTAGCAAAGGGGCGTTTAGGGCGTGGCTATGGCATTCGGTTGTATGGCAAGACTCTTAAAGGAGTTGGCATTTCACTTTTTCTGGTGAGTGACATTACATTTAGTTTTAATACTATTTTCATTAACATCCCAATTAATATCAGTTAGCTAGCTAGAGTACTCCTTCTTCTTGTCTAAAATCGTGACATCCGCAACCAAGATGTCTGTGCCTGTAACGGCAAATTCGATGACCCAAATCAGATCTTAACAAACCAATGGGTGACGTCACACATGGCTCCATTCAGTAATTATCCAATCTATGATTCCAACGCAAGAGACTAAATAACGCCTTACATCTGTCACTGCCGACGTCAGAATTTTTTTCACTGTTTTTGAAATTCAACAGATGCAAATTTACAAAGTCAATGAGTAATCATTTGAAATAATCGTGATTTCAATATTGACTAAAATAATCGGGATTATGATTTTTTCCATAATCGAGCAGCCCTATCTATAACCCCCTCATAGACCCCCACGCTGAACAGAACACCCCCTGCCAAACAAAACTCCCCCCAACAAACTCACCCCACACCCACACAGCATCCCCACAGCCCACACAACCCTAAATAAACTGAATGCTTAAAGCAAATAAAAAATCAAAATAAAAGTTGAATTAAACACACAAAAATTAAAACTGCTTAGAACTAATAAGGGAGTAGTACTCAATTAATTCTGGAGGTATATTTCACACATTAACCGGTTCAGCATTGAGGATTGCAAACAGCGGTAGTTTGGAACTGTGCGTGCCCCTGGTAACCCCATTCTAGCCAAGTTGACAGAAAGCAAATTGAGAGGTTCAGCTAGTGGACTAGTGAATATATTCAGGGTTTTCACATTTGAAAATCATGGCATTTGTTATTAAAAAGAAATGCTTTATCTACCTTTTCAGTGAAAAACGTTTTGACTGGGCAACGCAGATTAGCTTTGCATTCAAGAAGGGAACCTCTAACCTGTCATCACGTTTAGCCTGCTGCAGTGTGGTACAAACTAATCAAAATCCCTCGGTGAGTCATAATGCTATGTGGGGGTGTGGTTTCCATCACCCTCACACGCAAGCCTCTCCACTGCTGAGTTCTACACTAACTCTCTGACAGGGCAGCTGCAACCATTTTGTTTCCCAAAACGGACTCCTTGCAATAAGGTGCTTAAGAGTTTTGTACTAAAATGGACACTACTTTCAGAGCTGAGCGGGCTGACGTAGATTAGAGCTTGCCTGCATAGTCAAATTTTGTTGTTATTTTGTTGTTCCCACCCCCCTTATTGTCCTCTAACAGGTTTTAACAATGAGAATTTCTTTGCTTTTACAAAATGACTTAGGGCACAACATGCTCTCTAACATGTGAGTGCACATGGGTAATTTCATCAGTACTTTCTTTGTTTTGGAGAATTTGATTAGGATAATTGATGAGACAGGGCACACTGGTTTTAAGTTAATTTCTTTCATTGAGTATAAAAATGTAACAATAAAATAATAATTATAATAAAATAATAATAATATATTTCAAATTTTCATCCTTAAATGCACATTTTACTTGTTTACTGCAATAGCAACTGGTTAGACATAGTGTCATCATTATGCAGAAGTTTCAGGCGTTATCTTTTTTCCAAGATTGTTATCATACACTTACTCAAATTAGAAAATTATAAGCCAGGACTTTTCTTCAGCCAATTTGGAACCCATGGCTTTAAAAAACTATGTTGTATGTTTCAGGAATCCGTTACAGCACCGAGGTGTCTGTCGATGAGGTCAAAGCCCTGGCTTCCCTGATGACGTACAAATGTGCGGTCGTGGGTGAGGTTTCTTTATATGCCTACTTTGCAGAAACCCAAGTTTTCCTGATTGGTCTGTTGGATGTTTTTTCTTTTGTAACCCAGTCCATTTAAATGATTTACAGATGTCCCTTTTGGAGGAGCCAAAGCTGGAGTGAAGATTAATGTGAAGAATTACACCGTAGGTATTAGTTGCTATCAGAAAATGCAATTCTGGGCGTCCTTTCATCTTCATTGCATGGAACACTCAAATTAGCTTTAGGGCATGTTTCTGCTAAACAGAGCAGTTTAAATAGGAAAAAAGGAAAATTTTGTCTTTACATTAATTCTCTACCCACTAAGCAAAATAATTTTAAAGATGTCTTTTCAATATTTTCTCAACTGTAAAGAACTATTTTCAATGTCTCTTTAATGTTGATTTCTTAGTGGGGAGTTTGGCATTTAATTCTCACATTACCAAGTCATCTAAACCAGTGATTTAGAAGCTGTCAAACCCTATTGTGTTTGCCTTAGTAAGTCTGTTGCTCTGTATTTGCCCTGGATGCTCAGAAAATGCTGATCAATCCCTTATTTTATGGTCATTCAAAGTGTTTGTTTTAGCAGTGGTTATAACAAGGCTGAGGAAATCTTCAACTTTGACCTGAGACAAGCTGTTTGGAAATACAAACAAGGAGCCCTAGAACATTTCTCTCTTTAATATTTGTCACCAATAGGAAAAAAAATCAACCACTTAATAAAATGTTTGAGTTTGCAAAAGTATTGTATAAGTGATAAATTTGAAGATTTTTATTTATATTAAATGCTATTAGACTGTAGCAGCAGTTGTTAAAATGTTGAATAGATCACACTCCTGAAAGGCCCACAGGTTCCACAATACTCTGTACAGGAAGACGTTAGTCGGGGGGCTCCACTTCCTGTTGCCGCCCCAGGGCTGATCCACCCTTTCTGTTGTTGCCATTGGCAATAGGGCTTGATAAGGCATTAGCAGCTCTGTGCTACAGGGAAAACTGCGGAGTCATCAGCTGGCAGAAGTAATGAACCATCCATCCGTTATCTGCTGTACTGCTGGCTTTAAAAGTGCCGTGTCTTTATAGGCCACTGATCATCCATAGGAAAACTTAGAGTCCTTCTCTTTTTGTGTTCATTGAATACTGTACATTCAAGTTATTCAGTTTTAAAATGGTAATACCCAACCTGAAACAGATTCTAATCAGTATGTCCCGAGATAGAACTGCTTTTAGTTCGTCAGTCTAACTTTATTGACTGAGACATATGGGATGCATGTTTCAGTTATCATTATAATACTCTGTCTGCAGGACAATGAACTGGAGAAAATCACCAGAAGATTCACAATTGAACTGGCTAAGAAGGGATTCATTGGTGAGTTGTGCCTTTGGAGCACATTGATAAATCACCATTATGAGAGGTGGGTCAAACAAAAGGCTTCACAAGAATGAACTGGTAATGCGACACCAGAAATAACTCAATAATCCTCAAACCGTTTGGTCATAACTAAACCAGTATTAATGTGTTTAACAAAGGTCTGAAATATCTGACCTAAACAGAATTAACAACAAAATTTGAAAGCAATTTTCATTACACTGTCACTGGCGGCCACTAGATTTCTCTACCTAAATATGTTTTGTATGAATTTGTGAAATCTGGAGTTCACATTACCTTCACAGTTTTAGTTAAAAAATATATTTTTATAAAATTATTGTTTATTTGAGAAGTATTCGAGGGAGGGACTGATGGTGGACATTATGGGACTAAGTAACTAGTATTGTTTAATATTAATGGATTTAAAATGGACAGCCTATAACTGTCTGTGTATCCTCTCCATTTGCTATCAAAAGATGTAGATGGGGTTTGTCACTCAATCATAACCCCATTGCAAATAAAGACATTCCTCCAGAGCCCTTTTCCATAACGGGAGGTCACATGTGATTGGACTATCGGAGTGCTAAAATTCCCAGAATGAGAATCTCTGTGTTTAACGCTGAATAGCAAAAAAAACTAAATACAGCTTTACTGTTGCAAACCAAAGACAGGTTGAATACAGTATAGAAAATCCAAATGTATTTGGATCAGTATGCATGATTTCTTAGTTGATTGTGTTTGGTGTATTAGCTGGTTGTTACGTTTTTACTGGGGCTAATACATTTTTGTAGTTTTATATTTTCTGGGCTACTATAACCCAAAGGTATTTGTATTTTTCCATTCAGGACCTGGCATTGATGTCCCCGCACCAGACATGAGCACCGGGGAGAGGGAGATGTCCTGGATCGCTGACACCTACGCCAACACCATGGGCCACCATGTACGTGCACGCTCTTCAGTGCTAAACAAGGGTTGATTGACTGATCTACAAATCATATTGCATTATAAAGTCTGTCATTGTTACTTGTACTTGTGTATCAACCAGTTCATCACCATTTACCCATGATACATTGTGGTTTTAATTCCCTCAAACACAGTTTTCTTTTCTCCTTTAACTTTGACCTACAGAGTACTAAGCAGGTTATTTTTAAGTATATATTTTTTTACATTTGTACAGTATGCCTTGTCGATAGTCTGTAGGGAAAGTGTTTTTCTTTTTTTTGCTACAGGAGCAGTGTGGCAGATTGAAACACTTGCAACGGTATGTTGCCATAAGGCTGTTTATATTTTATCAACCTGATAACCAAGCATTCAAGTAGCAAACCACAGACCACAAAGCACTACACATTTGTTTATGGTAAAAGACAGTGGTCAACTAAATTAGATTATCCTGTACATTCCATAACGTCTTTGCTAACTATCAATTTTTAGCATGTCACTGTTGTTTCCTATCTCTTCTGTTTATTTTACTTTTTCTCATTTGTGCTCTCATGTCCCCAACAGTACATTGTAATGTATTGCTATAGCACTAAAGGAAGTGCGTTAAGATTTTCAATAGAGTGGACGCATACTCCCTCATTTCCTGTCATAAGGCTACCATTTCAGTTCTAATGGCAGAGTTTAGAAAGACAAGGTCGACCATCTGATTCTATTAAGGTTAAATATCTTCCAAAACAATTAATGTCTCGGTAACAGATCAGAACTCTCTCTGAAAGTGAATCCATACATTTGAACTACAAACCTTAACCAAGTCATGAACCCTAGCCTCTACATACACCTTGAATCTTGTAAAAATTAGTAAAAAATTACCCATGACCTTAGTTCAAATTGCCATAACCCATTAGAAGCCAACATATGAACTCCAGTGTTTGGTTTCAAAACATGAAATATATATATGTATTTAAAATCTTCCCAATTTTTCCTCCCTGCCCAATTCCCACTAACCCTACCTTGTTGGCAGCTCTGCAACTCCTTGGACAGAGCTGTGTTGCCCAGCAGCTGATTATTTTCGCACTACTCATTCAACACGGAAGACTTTAGTCAGATCATGCACGGGATGATTACGTTCACAAACTATACTTCCGCGATGGAATTTACAGATGGCCGATCTGGACACAAAGAGTTGCTGGAGAGCGATGTGTTAGGATAGATAATCTGACTTATCTAAACCAAATCCTAGGCATCGCTATGCCAATTTGCGCTGCCTCGTGCAGGAGGCCTGTGGAAAGTCAGAGAACCCATAGACAGGCTTGAACCACTGACTATCATGACGTAGACTGTCCTGCAATGCAGTGACATAGCTTACTACGCCACGCAAACCTGAAATATATATATTTTCAATAGCACTGGTGCTTCATTTTGAGAGTGGTTAAATTTCTTCTGCCCAATCCCTTATCAAGCATCTCCACCTTGGTCCTGGGGAGCTACTGTCCTGACGGATTTCACGCCAACCCTAATTCAGCACACCTGAATCTAATAATTAGCCTGTTGACAAGCTGAATGAGGTGACATTATTTGTGGCTACAGGGTGGTAGCTCTCCACCAGGACCAGGTTTGGAGACCTGCCTTTGATTTTACCAAAATATTTGCAGGGTGTGCAACACATTTTTTTCTCAATATATTTCCACACATCATCACAACACTATGAAGCATTGTGATGTCTAGCAGAAGGCTTATCCTAGTTTAAGGACAATGCTGTGCTGTTTCCATTCTGGTCTCTTTGTTAACTTCCTGTTTTTAAATAGCAGTCACCAATGACCTTCATTGAGAGGCTGAGTCTGATTCACGGTCTTCTCTGAATTTTCCTTAGCGTGTATATTATGCAACAGTGTACTTGGCCTGTATGTTGCATTTGTTTGTTAATGGCAAGGTGCTGATTGCAGCAGTAACTAACCATGTGTTGTCTCCGGTTTCCAGGACATCAACGCCCACGCCTGTGTGACCGGTAAGCCCATCAGCCAGGGGGGCATCCACGGCAGAATCTCTGCCACCGGACGCGGAGTGTTCCACGGCATCGAGAACTTCATCAACGAAGCGTCCTACATGAGCCAGCTGGGTCTCAGCCCCGGCTTCACCGACAAGACCTTTGTCATCCAGGTACTGAACGTGTACATGCACAAGAATTATGAAAGGAATGCCACTGTTCAGGTTTTAAAGCCATTCACAGTGTATTGGAGGGGGGGCATTTCAATAAGAGGTTGGACTCTAAACAGACTTCTGTTATGTAAGCCTTGCTGAATGCATCAATCACATCACAGGTTGTCTATAGAAATATTCAAACCAAATGGCAGCAGTATACTGTGATATATACTATGATCTAGAGGAAAATGTCCTCTTATGTTTAGTATGTTATATGAAATACTTCAGGCGTGTCACTAAATGAAATGTGTAAAGTAGGCCAGGAAATCAATTATTCTGTCCTACACGTAATTATTGAAAATGCCCTTTAGGCTGTACATGAAACCCTCCTCTTGTCTTTTTTTTGCTTGTTATACCTACACATCTTTACCTAATCAGTAAGCACTGTATTCACAAACCCTGCTCAATACTTTGTTGAAGCAGCTTTGGCAGCAATTACAGCTTCAAGTCTTTGAGTATGATGCTACAAGCTTTTGGGCAGTTTCTCCCATTCGTGGCTTCCGTCTGGCCAGAGATGGTTGTTGTTCTGGAAGGTTCGCCTCTCTCCACATAGAAATGCTGGAGCTCTGTCAAGACTGACCATCGGGTTCTTGGTCACTTTCCTGAATAAGGCCCTTCTCACCCAATCGCTCAGTATGGCTAGGCAGCCAGCTCTAGGAAGAGCCCTGGAGGTTCAAAACCTTTTCCATTTACGGATGATGGAGGCCACTGTGATCATTGGGACCTTCAATGCTGCAGATATTTTTCTGTACCCTTCCCCAGGAAATAATTAATTTACTCCATTTTGGAATAAGTTTGTGTGACAAAATGTGGAAAAAGCGAAGCACTGTGAATACTTTCCAGGTGCATTGGATACCATACCTTAAACTAGAAATGGATCTCACTTAGACACCTAGTCAAAATATTTTGTTATGCGATGGATTCGATTAATTGATGCTATATGCAATGTTGGTATTTGATAACTACATGGCAATCATATTAAATCTGTTTTTGATTACTCAGCATATAGCTACATACTTCACTGAGTAATAAACACAACAAATACAGGGTTGTTTGATGCAGCTAGCTGAATCTCTAATGCACTAACTGTACATTGCTCTGCAGGAATGACTCAAATGTAAATGTACAGTACTGTAATAGCTTGTTACTTGTATACCTATCTTGGCTCAGTGAAGTACCTCACCTTAAAATGTCTATACATCATATTTTTACTTGCTAGGTAGGTGCAATTACTACTTCCATAAAAATAAATAAAGCAGTGATGTATAAATAAGTATTTAAGTACTTTAGACCTGGTGTTTTGGGCTATAATACAACATATGTATACCACAGCTATTCAGCCCAATGTGTTAAGTTTAATAGGACAATTAAGCCTAGGGTTAGACATTTAGCTCCTTTTTAGGGCACTTGTTTGTTTTTATCACTTGTCTAGTCAATTGTCTTGTTATTAATATTATGAAGTGTTTGCTCAGTGGGTAGGGAGTCAGACTTGTCGTCAGAAGGTTGCCAGTTCGATTCCCGACTGAGCCAAATGTCGTTGTGTCCTTGGGCAAGACACTTTACCCTAATTGCTCCCAGGTTGTTGCTGTAAATAAGAAATTGTTCTTAGTCAACTTACCTGGTTAAATAAAGGTTAAATTAAAAGAAAGTGTTTATAAAACCTAAGTATTATTATAACCAGGCCTGGTAGTAGGCTATAATAGTGTAATATAACCTATCCTGCATAGCTGTGAGAGAGAGCCTGTCCTGTTTTAGCTGTGTTAACACAAATACACTACAGATCGGTCAATCATCCATGTCATTTCACACAATAGGGTTCTGAGTGTAGTTCCATGGAGCCCATGAATCGTAAATGGCTTTGGAATCAGACGTTTTTGTCAGAAGGATTTCCTGAACTTATTATGTTGATGCAGGATGTAGAACCTGCACGATGACAGTCACTGTGGTGCTAAAGTACACATTACATGAATGTCTTCAATCAGGACTGATAAAGACAAGAATAAATCAAGGCTTTTTACACTATAGTTTTCATCCCATTATAATTACTGAAGCGTAAACCCACTGGACTAGCTATATTACATTACATATTTACTCATTTGTAACACTCAAGTTTATCTCATTTCACCAGGCTGGAAATGCGAGCTTGGCACAAACAACACAGGCTTCACAATGCATTCCTACTCTGCCACAGGACAGGCAGGTTGAGATCATCTTGTTCTTGTTGCCTAGCGTCTATCTTTTTCTAAATCTTGCCCTCCTCCATTTTCTTCCAGGGGTTTGGTAACGTGGGCATGCATTCCATGCGTTATCTGCACCGTTTCGGGGCCAAGTGCGTTGGTGTTGGAGAAATGGATGGAAGCATCTGGAACCCTAATGGCATTGACCCAAAGGAGCTGGAGAACTACAAGCTGGTGAGGACAAAAGTCACAGCCAGTCTCCAGTCAGACCAGACTGGCCTTTTCCAGACTTTCTGATTGCACAGTGGAAAACACAGTGTAATGGTGCCACCTAGTGGACATGCTGTGTCACTACACATTTAATGTCTTTCATTGACCATGCATGCATTCAGTGTCCTAGTGGCTCATAATGGCAAATCATTTTAATAATACCATTTTTATTTTCCTTAAACTTGTTTTATACAGAGAATTCAACAAGTGTGCTGTATAATGACACATCAAAATGGAAATATCAAATAGATACACTACCACTCAAACATTTTAGAACACCCAGGAATGTAGGTGTTTTGAAAGAAATTGATACCTTCATTCAATAAATTTATGAGCTGATGGTTTCATTATTAGGGCACTGAATTAATGATGATTGTAAATTAGGATTATTTAGCAGGAAAGGTTCTTGGTTGAAATAATGATTTCTTGGAGTCAGGTAGCAGGTTGATCATAGGATGTTTAATAAAGTACTTCTCGTCCCGGAACAGGGATTTTCAGTGATGAGGAAACAAAGACTGGTTTCGGATAATGCCCTGAATAACAATAGGAGTTGTCTTATATAGCCTTGGGTACCGTTCATCTAGCACCTTTAAGAAGACCCTTCACTCTCTTCAGACCTGTGACTGTCTCACATGAGCAGATCAGCAGGTCACGTTAACCATTAGGTCTAGAATCTTATCTTACCAAATGGCCTTGTCTAGTTGTTGTTCCCAAATTTACTCAGTAATTCTTATCTGTGTCTCCTGTCCTGTTAGTAACATGTCCTGTTAGTATGTCTTATCTTACCAAATGGCATCAAACACATATTAGATCTGTGATGGTATTAGTCTAATATATAATAGATACTAGCATTATAAGACGTAAGTCATGAGCTTATTTTGATGTATATAATAATTAAAAAGAAAACAGCCATTGATGGCCTCTCTATCATGGTCAACTGTTGCACAGTGACCCAGCTACCCCTCCCTCTAAGGGAAAAAGCCCATGCTCATCTCTACAATAACAAGATCCACAGAGCCTTCCTGCAAAGTCATTGAGTGGCCTTAAATCTCTCCCTCCCAGAAAGAGAGGAAAAGCCCCTGTCTATACTCAGATAACCTAACAGGCCTCAGAATCCTAGGTGCATAACACCCTCATCTAGTTATACTATTCTAAACTGTTTAAACTGTATTTAACATGCTCATATAGAATTTATTTCCTCATTAAAAAATATGGAGAATTTGGCTTTGCCATTCTATCTGAATCTTTAGTAAAAATGCTGTATATTTTAATCAATTTAATGTCATATTGGACAGTTTCTATCAAAACCCAAAAAAATCCCTGAGTGTTCTAAAATATTTGACTGGTAGTGTACGTAAAAAAAAATCACAACAACAAAACATTTATTTATTAAGCATTCATACTGTCTGTAATACACCAATACGTTTAGGTTAAGGTCATTCTGAATGACATTCCATGATTTTGGGGCAACTTATTCAAAAGCAGCAATGAACATGCGACCATGACACAAAATCAGGATTTGGTCCTTTAACACTCTCTCCCTCTCTCTACTCTTTAGCAACATGGCACCATTGTGGGCTTCCCTGACTCCACACCGTACACAGGCAGCATCCTGGAAGCGGACTGTGACATCCTGATCCCCGCAGCCAGTGAGAAGCAGCTGACCAGGAACAACGCCCACAAAATCAAAGCCAAGGTCGGAGTTCAACAGTCAAATCCACACCAGCCATCCCTCCTATTAGACATTGGGTTTAAGAGACAACCCTTGGAGCAATGCTAAGGTTAAAACAATAACTGAATAACAATGGAGCAATGCTAAACCTAAAACAATAACTGAATAACACTGGAGCAATATTAAGGCTAAAACAATAAGTGAATAATACTGGAGCTATGCTAAGGCTAAAACAATAACTGAATAACACTGGAGCAATG
>JACXGM010004891.1:0-15779 GCA_016801145.1 Umbra pygmaea
ATTACAGACAGGAAGTAGGATGTGAAAATGACAAAATAGCAACTCTGAAATGATGTAGGACATCATCCTGCACAATACCAACATGGTACCAATATGGTTGGAAAGAGGGGGTTCCGGTGATAAAATATTGCCAATGCAAATAATGAGAAGTGGTTTGTCCATGTGGATTAATGACAAGCCGTAGATATCGCGTCTCAAATTTGGGTACTTTTACTGACTATATTTGGTAAACTAAAAACATTACAGTCAAACAAGGTTTTACAAAACAAAACATTTATTTTCTGTAGGATACGCACATAACTGTGTAGGGGGCAGGGTTAATTTAATGAAATAACGTTTCCTATTTTTTATGCATCGCTATAAAATGAGGCCCTTCATTTGGTTTCAAAAGCTCAATGTGGCCCTTAAGCAAAAATAATTGGCCACCCCTGTTCTAGAGCGTCGGGGGTCTTTGAAGGTTGATCACGTGAATTTGATTGTGGGAAGCCAAAATCGTGATCATGATAAAAAATGTATTAATTGTGCAGCCCTACTGTCTTGAACCAATTTCGAAGGCTATCAAAGATCGCAGCCTTATTTTTAGTGCTTCCAAATTTTAATGCTGATGCCGAGATGGTATTTTCGATGGTTGGTTTGAACAAAAACTCAACACAAAACAACTTGTTTCTGGACGGGTCATTGTCCTCAATCATGACCCTGAAAATGGCTAGGCTTGAGCTAAACTGTTTCAAATGTGGAATTTCTTCTGCAAGTCTGAGCAATTATTAATAACAACAACCAAAACACTAATAATTATAATTAATGAAACACCCCCATTCCCGCGACCCATCTAACCCGCACCCCCTTTGACCCCCTGACAGGGGGATGTCACTCTTGCCTGTCTTCAAAACTTGAGAGCCCTGATTTTATCTTACCACTAAGGGGACTTCTAGCTGGGAATGACTCAGGAGGGGCCTTTGCAGACAGGATGCGAGTAGGCGAGCCGGAACGAGGGTGCATGGCGTCCTCGTGGGGATCTACTGCCGCGGAGTATGAGCAGGAGAGGGCAGAGATTATAGCTCTGTATTTGCTGCATGGGAGAGTAGGGCGAGGCGGGTGCAGGCAGGCTGCCAGTGAAGTGGCGGGTCGTGACGGCGGTAAGTGAGGTCGGGATGGTGGGAAGTTCTGGTGAGTGTGGGTGTTGATAGTGGGGGGATGGGGTTTGAGGAGTCACAGGATGGGCATCGGAAGAAAGAGGGAGTGGAGAGTAGTTCGGGAGAGGGTGAAGGGTCGGCACAGAGTGGTGGGGAGCAGGGGTTAAGGTGGTTGTGGTGTTTTTGGCCCCGACACGTCAGATGTTACACCCAGTGTCGCTCACGACGGCGATTAGGGATCAGGCTGGTAGGCTTATGGATGCTGTGTGTTGGAGTGGTGGTAGGGTGCTTATTGTAGTGGGTAGTGTGGCTCAGAGGGATAAGTTGCTGAAGATGGAGGTGTTGAATGGGGGTAAGGTGAAGTGTATGGTGTCTGGGAGTGCGGTGAAGGTGAGAGGGGTGATCACGGGTGTTCCGGAGGATATTTCTATGGAGGAGTTAAGAGAGGTGGTGTCAAGAGGGGTTGTGGTGGGTGCGAGACAGTTGGGCTGTAGGGCACTGGGGTTAGATAAGGTGAGTCCCACTGTGTTGTTGGAGTTTGGAGGGCCATTGCCGAGTAGGGTGCACTTAGGGTATCTGAGTTTTTATGTATGGGAATATGTGGCCATGAGTATGGTAAGTGTGGGGTAGGGGACAAGGTAAAGTGTTGTAATTGGGGTGGGGAGCACAGTGCTGCGTTTGGGGGGTGTGTGGTACAGAAGAAGGCGGCGGAGGCACAGCGGGTTAAGGTGGTGGATGGGGTCACGTATGCGGAAGCGGTGCGAAGAGTGGGGGGACTTGGGGTTGGTGTGCAGGTGGAGAAGGAGAGGGTTGTAGGACCGGTGTTGGGGGATGGTGTGGGTGTTCATAGGGTGGTGTTGTCAGAGAAGTGTAAGCATGAGTGTGTGGTTGGGAAGGATTGACTGGTGGTGGGCAGGTTTGAGTTTTTGGCGTTTTTGTGTAGTGTGGTGAATGTGTGTAGTCAGGTTAAGGGATGGAATGCGAGGATTGATGTTGTGTTGGGTGCTGCTAGGGATTTTATGGGTGTTACTGATGTCATGGAGGAAAAGGTGCATGAGTTGATGAAGGGGAAGGGGGAGGGTAGGTAGTGGGGTGGGGAGTGGGGTGTGTTGTATTTTCTAGGGTCGTGGGGTGGTTGGGTGGTGTTGACTCAGGTGGGACGTGTCCGGCCTCACCCTCCGGTACTGTTGGTGGCGGTGTATGCACCTCTCAATGGTTGCGATCCGCCATGAAACCCACAGAAGAACTCCTAGCTAAGGAGTAAAAACCTATTCACAGAGCTGCTGAGACCAACTTTTGGTAAGGAATTCTGAGAACTCTTATGCTAGAGGAGTGGCGTGGTTGACCCTGTTGCTATTGATGATGCAATGTTCCATGGACAAGCTTAATTACTATGCCGGTAGTGATTGGCTAATAAAAGACAGGTGTCTGTCAGTGAATTAATCACAGAAATACTGTAGGATGTTTGATGTTGCAATATTGAAGGGCACAGATGGCTTAGAGGTTTGGGAGTCAGATTTGTAGTCAAAAGGTTGCCAGTTTAATTCCCGACTGAGCCAAATGTCGTTGTGTCCTTGGGCAAGACACTTTACCCTAATTGCTCCCAGGTTGTTGTTGTAATTAAGAAGTTGTTCTTAGTCAACTTACCTGTTTAAATAAAGGTAATATTAAAAAACAAATGTAACTGACCTGTCCCCAATTAAATGAGACAAAGAATTATAGTGAGTAGTCAAGTATATTTTCAGCAGATTGCCATTCTCTTGTGTCTGGCAGCTTGTAAAAATAAAGCGGATATGCATAAGCAGTTTTTTCATTATTAGACTAGCATGTTAACCTGTGCTAACTTACGTCGGGCAAACAAAAAGGAAACCCAAGTAAAGCATTTACGTCTAGGGCAACTTGTGCTTGAGAGGAAGGACATTGAAGAGACATTTTTAGAGGTTGGGGTAACTTCAAAAAACAAAATAGACACTTTGGAAATATATATTAGCTTTCCCCAATTCCATGCAGGACCACCAATTACTGAAATATGCAGGTTCTTTGAAGCCTCAGATCAACGGCCAAGTTTGCAGAATTCAAGCAACAAACTGTCATAAGTCACAGGACAATAGGGCAATTACTACACTAGACCACAATAGAGTACAATTTAGGAGCTGGTTTTAGCGCTAAAACACTTTGGGTCGGTTTCATACACAGATTAAGCCTAGTCCTGTACTAAATAAAGTTGAATGGAAATCCCCATTCTTGCTTTTTTAGACCAAGACTAGCCTTAATCTTTGTCCATAAAACCATCCCATAGTGAATTACTCTTACACCATAAATGTAAGTGTGAGTCCCAAGAGTAGGCATGGCACACCCATTAAGACTTTCTCCTAAATCAGAGTTAAGAGCTACGTTAAAATGTTGTGTTAAAAAAAAGTTGTCCATGCATGCAGCTGCCATATTGATAAACAAAATAGATTACACACCATAGCAATCTAGGATTACACATGTATATTTAACACCAGTTCAGCCTTTTGGTTTATAGCAATGTCTTTTATTTTAATTTCCAATAAACAGAATATATCAGTCCCTTATTTGTACAAAAATACCTGAACAGGGGATATTTTGTGATGATTCAGGTCCTCCGGACATTCTGCTCCTGGAGTGTTGGAACACGAGTGGACAGACACTCCAGAACAGACGAGCTGAGATTCAAACAGAGCACAGTACAGTCGGCCTACATGGCGCTGCACTTTAGGTCATTTGACAGAATACTGTGATTACAGAGGATTTTGGCAAAAATCTTTAAAAGCAAAGTACAGTACACTTTTTCCATTCACACATTGCTGTTTTGATTGAAACATGGCCCATTTATGTGAGGGTTACAGAAGTAGTGAGAAAATGTAAAAAATTCAAAGTCTTTACAAAATGTAACATAGATACTACCTGAACAGATTCAATTGGAATTAAATTTATGTTGCCAGGAAATGCTCAGGGGAACAAATAAATGGACAGTACATAAGTCTGGACAGAGACCGGGAAAGATTAAGGCCACATTGCCACAGCTAATTAAGTCAGTTTCACAGCCTCTAGACCTTAGCCTGAAAACAATTATCCATGCCCTAAAGGTGCTTGATGGAATAGGTGCAAAAACATTATGTTCCTACTATTGGGTGCAAGTAAATCTACATGGCCAAGATTCAATCAAAGTAGCCATGTCAAAAAGTGCATTGCCCTTAAGGTAATTTTGTTTGACCTGTTAACCACACAGTTTGCCATGAGTGTGATTTCTGCAAACGTTGTGAGAAATGTAGCTTATAGACAACGCGTCTTTTGAATTCCAGCTTGAGTCTTAGGACAGTTTTAGGACATTTACAACATCCGAAGTCCTAACAAAGACCGTTTCCACATTCTCTGAGTTAGCTTATACATACTGTTGAGTTCAATGCATGCCAAGAGTCCAGTTTGAAAGCTTAATATACTGTATATATTCTGGTAATTTTTTTATGTATAAAATGTAAATTGTGAAAAACTGAGGGAAAGCAAAATACAACAAAAGAATGCATAGTGAAACAAACATGGAAAGAGACAAAATTAAATCTTAATTTTATACTGAGTTAAGCAGGAACATAACAACCCATACCTAGGAAATGTTCTTGGTGGAACACCATTTCCTTTATAGTGTGCTAAGTAGGGAAGAAGGCGCCACTGGGAACTCACTTAGTGATCTGTAACCTAGATACAGTGTATGGTTGACATTTTCCATAGTTTCACATTCTTGAAAATAGATATTCAAAAGTGTGTGTGTGTGTGTGCACATGTGTACATACATACAAAAACACTATATTCTTTAAAGGATTGCATTATAACAGTAATTAAGAGGAAAATATGGCGCAAGACAGCAAAATATACAGAGGGGTGGTTCAAGTTTTATCCAATTGTTTGGGAGCCTGCCCGGACTGACTAAATAATTTTGTTGGTCAAGCACAGCACTTCCTGGTGAGAGGATCTGTTATTGGTTGGTAACACAGACCCATGCAGAGCTGCAGTGTGTATGGTTCAGAATGACTGGACTGTCTCAATCACCAAGCTGGACTGCAACATTTCCTGGCATCAAGCTATTAACTGACAACTTGTGGTGTGTGCACATGTCTACTAAATCTACTGAAAGCTCTGAGCAGGTATTTTGTCACATGCATGCTTGTTAGGGCAAAAGCTCTGTTCCATCACGCAAGATTGACTAAGACAGACTTAACAGGAAGTGACAACACAGTAGAAGAGTAGGCACAGACAGGGCAGTGGTCCAAAACACTCGCTGAAATCTTTCTACTACACCATTGACTCCCTTCACCCCAGTGTAGGTTTATTAGTGCATCATAATATTCTAACTTCATACACACGCTACCAAGGCTCAATCATTTTCACTTTAAGGCGAGGGGGAACTCATTTTAAGGTGGCTGCTGCACTGTCTACCAAGCCTTGATTTCAAGTCATTTATTTAATCAACATAAATACAATGTCGAAAGTGCCCGCAAAGGTTCCTGTGCTCAGAGAAGAAATGCTCACTCATTCCTATAAGTCTGTAACATAGAAGGGTTTGGGTCTCAGACAATACATCCAGAACTGGTAATAATACTTTGCTCTGGCCTGACTGTACGGGCCAGTTGGGAAGTGTCTACAGCTACTTTAGTTTAACTGATTGGTCTATTAAGTCACTCGATCAAGCACAGATACATATATTCAAAATTATTTCAAGTAGTATTTATAAAAAGCTTAGAATTGACTTGGAGAACACTGATTAAATAGCTTACTGTCATTCGTTCATTAGAGTGAAACGTACTGGACAAGTGTTTAATGTGCAATATTGGAACATAGCCTAACAGACTGCAGATTTGAACCTTGACAGTCCAAAGTCATAGTGCAGGGGAATTTGTAATGAAGACTCCCCCCTCTGTCCACAACTCTTTGATCTTTGTTGATTCTGTGGAATGTTCTATGTTTTCTATGTTCTGACGGGATTGTGTTCTAGGTTTTCCTATGTTCTGACGGGATTGGACGGAGTAGAACGGGGTAGGAACGAACAGGTTGGAAGGCTTTCTGAAGTGCCGCTGCTGGGCAATCATCTTTCTCAATGGTATAGCAACAGCGTAGGAAAACATGATAAACTGTGCCACACTCAGACCTGTCCACCGCTAGGCTAATCCAATCAGCAGCCTGGAAATTCTCTCACGGACACAAGGTTCAGATGGAGGGAGAGTTTATCTTCATTCAGCTCATCTGTTCAGAAGTGCAAATCGTTCTGCAACAGTAGTACAACGTCATCACAAAGCCCTCAATCTCAGCCTAGGAAGCCCTCGCAACATTCATCTGGCCTTCAAACTCAAACTGCCAAATGACAGTTGGTCCAGTAAGGTAAACCAAGGAGTCCCCTCAGGCAGGGTTAGGGGACCAGCGCATTTACACTGGACATGTTGAATCGACATAACGTATATTGTTGTGATCAATTCAATCTTTGTTGATCCCTGATGATCGATAAGGAAGTGATGGGAACCTCCTGTCTGTCTGGTGTACTGAAGAAAAAAACAATATTTGTTCGGTCTACAGAATACTAGAGTTAGCACCTGTAATGACATCTGATTGTCTATTCATGTGGGGCCAGATTTGAATACCCCCCCATGCATTTTAAAGCATTGGACTGTAATTAGGCATGGGCCCTCAGTTTCCTTCAATCTTTCCATTGTTTCCTTCTACCTGTCCATTCCTTTTAATCATTTTAGAAGTACGTCACTGTTGAGGAGCGAGCTGTGTCGAGTTGACCTGCGGACAGAGGATGTCACGAGGCCAGAGGTCATTCAGGGGTCACAAGGCCACAGCGGTGCATGGGTGTTTGAGCTTGCAGGGCAACACCCCTCTGTTGAGCTGGTAGAACTCCACCATGTGGATCAGATCCGTGAACTTGGTGTTTCCGTCATCCAAGCTGAAGAACATCTGACCGTCGTCCTCACACTGGGGGTGGGGGAGAGAGACTGAGTCATGCAATGACAGTTTGGAATTTGACCAAAATGAAACACTGAAAAACAGACAGGTAGAAAAGCCGAATGAGTAGAAGGTAGATGAGTGGAACTGACCGGTAAGATCTGGAAGTGTCTGATCTTCAGGTGATGGCACAGCGTAAGGACAAATGCCCGGGGGTTACTGTGACTGTCTCGAAGCAGAAACAACCTGATAGGACAGGTACACGAGTGTTAGGTCAGAGTGCCGCAGTGGTCTATGAGATGCACAACCCTGTCTGAGTACTATATGTAAGATTGCCGGAAAATGCTTCAGTCTCACCCATCGACTTGTCCTTGCTGAACGATCATCTTGTGGGCCTCTTCTCTCATGATGCGACCGTGAAACCACACCTGCGTTTTGTGAATCACTGGAAGACAACAAAACTTCTATAAAAAGGAACCTGAATGGTGTATGTCCACCACGACTATGGATGGTGACCTATGGATCTGCCTATAAACATCTGTATACCGTAAGTTCGTCATATGCAATTTTACAGACAACCCTTATTCAATTTGAACTAAACTTCAGTTGATAATGTTGAGATCTAGCATTCGCAGAATTTAACTTATTAACAAATTGGGGGCACTGTCGTGACCAAACTGATATGGCAGACATTGAGCAAACATATCCGCCATTGCAACTGGGTTACAGGCATATTTGTACACATTCTCAGCTGCAAAACATTTACCATAGTCAGTGAATACATTTACAAATGACACATTTGTATAGATTAACCTCTCCCTCAATCCATAAAGCATAAATAACCACGTAGTTTGAGAAATTACTGCTAGTCATCCCAGCGAGTGCCAGTTACATAATTCGTGGGTGTTGACAGTTTAAATTTTGAATTAATAGTCTGCTACAACAGCCTAGTCCCTAACTAGATGTTGTTACCAGTGAAATTAAAAGCATTACTAAAGTTGAATAACAAGTCACAAAGCAGAAAGTACCTGAGCTGACAGACGATGGATGGAGGGGGCTTCCCAGAACATTCATACGCTGGCCACGTTTCTGAAAGAAGGAAAGACGCAGACAAACAATCCATATCACAGTCACAATGACAGATTGACAGCTGAGCGACGGTCACAACGACAGAATGAACCCCGTCGCCCTCCTCACCCTCCACGTCTGTCCCTCCTCCAAAGCGGCACTCCGCGCCTCTAGAGGGTTCTCGATGACGCGTCCCGTCCTGCCAGAGAAGTCCATGGCCACCAAAGAGTTCTCGGACACACTCCGCTGGAGACAGAGCAGAGGATACGATGATACTGAGGATCCAGAATACTGTAATACCAGTTAGAGTGCCAGGACAGAGTTCTAGTAATGTCAACAGGACTCTTACCACAGGAGTTAAGAAGTGTGACAGAGGAGACTTGTGCTGCTGTGGACTCTTGTAGTTCTGATGAAGCACTATTCCATACTGAGAATACACAGAACATGCATTAATTAGCATCAAACAGCACACAGAACATCACAGATAATAACCGGTGATACTGCGGATACGCAATGTGTTTGTACCGCACCTTTAACAGTCTGAAGGCAGTGATCCAGCAGTTCCTGCTACGTTGGTCTTCAGCACACAGCACCCTCAGCTCCTTGCAGTCGCAGCTCACCTTACTGGGCTGTCAACACCAACGTCATGCTAGTGGTTTGCTTTCAAATACTTTAAGAATACAACCACAAGTACCTAAATATAAGCTTGCATCTTTTGAATCTGGTTTGGACACAAGGAATATTTTATGCCAGACATCCCCGACGCCCAGTTCTGGCCCGAGCCTTTTGGGGGCCCTAAGCAGAATTTGCCGAATCATGACTTGGGGGGGCCCCCCCTCCTACCACTCCGAGTCACCCTTGCACTCGATTGGGGGCCCCCTTGTGGCTTAGTTCGCTTATTCCTCTGGCCAGCCCTGCAGACACCCTTAAAACTAAAAACCCCAGCCCCAAGCCTAATCCTGCACCGTCATCCCTGGTGTGAGAGAGACAGAGGCTCAGTGTCCTGGGCCTGTCCCAGCTTATCCCTCAAGGCAGATCCAGTTTAACCAGGTTATCTACAGGGACAACCCAACACAGAAACACACTGTACACAAATACCTGTTGCTGGATTTACTGGGAGCACTGACTTCAAAGGAGTCTCTCACCTTGATACAAAACTGAAAATCAGTGGGGGCGTTGTGCAGCTTCCTCCCTGTGGTCACTGTGAACACGCTACAGTCCTCCAGGTCTGATAACAGCTGGAGATGTCTGGGCTCCTGGAGAGGACAGAGAAAGGACTAAGTGATTGTGCGACCAAATACACCTTAGGAAAACCCTTCGTTTAGTGCACTTTATCAAACAGGGGTGTAGCTTGTCTGCATTCCAAACAGTGCATTAAAATAAAAAATGTTGCAGTTTAAATAAACAGCACTTCTAATAGTTTTGACATGGGGTAGAATAAATTTTTGCATTTATTTAATGACATCTGAGAATTACTAACAAATCAGTGAGTAGACCATGGCAACAAGCTAGTCACTAAAAGACTAAATACCCATTGAAAGTACGTATGCATCCTTAGACCACAAGGTACCGCCCCTTCTAGATAATAGCCGGGTTCCAATGTCGCTGGAGATCTCGCTGATGTTCATACCTTGGAGGAACCTTTAGTGGAACAGTAGAGTCCAGAGCGCCGAAGGAACATGGAGAGCTTCTTCCATGATTTCTTCCCGGTCTCCTTTAAGTGGAGAGTACCCTGGACCTCCGGACAGCTGCTGGAGTTCAGAAACTTCTGGAGGACCACAAGAGGAGACACATGTAAGCATGTCCTCACTACTAAACACCACACACAAAAACAAGAGTGAGGACTAGTACTGTACCTGTAGAAGCTGTGTC
The DNA here is from genome assembly GCA_016801145.1 of Umbra pygmaea. Taxonomy (NCBI): domain Eukaryota; kingdom Metazoa; phylum Chordata; class Actinopteri; order Esociformes; family Umbridae; genus Umbra; species Umbra pygmaea. The sequence goes on from JACXGM010004891.1 coordinate 10,032, forward strand.
TGAGGGATAGAGTTGTTTGACTCTTCACACCAGGCCACCATCTGCTCTGGAAAGAAGTTCTGTAGAGGGGAGGGAGAAAATGACAGACTGAGAAGTGAGATGAATAAAGATTTTATTTAAAAATAAAAATTTGCGCATCTGTCCGTGCATTAGTCACCTAACAAAAAAAATGACCTAAACGAAATAGTACTAAACCCACAATACAAATAGTCACTCGATTCCCAGTGAAACATTTACCTCACAATCCCAGAACATTAAGAGATGGAGAGATGGGTGGGGAGAGAAAGATGGAGAGAAAACAGGAGGGAGAAAGAGAGATCCAGAGTGGATGCAGTATGATCTCATCCCCTGATGTAATCCCTTGGCGTGCGGTAACGCACACCCACAGACACACCTCTTAGTGTGATTGACATGCCAGTTTTACTGTAGTCATTACCACACAGCACTGGGGTGAGGTCAGCCCCTGTTATTGAATCAAGGGCCAGTGGATAGCTCCTTTATGCTATTATGACCGGAGTGTGCGTCTGTGTGCCTGTGTACATAAACAGTGTGTGATACTCAAACCTTACCCTACACCGATCCTGCAGGTTTTTGGTTCTACCTTATTAATTGTACCATCTGGTGTACTAAGTCCAAGACGGTTTGACAAAGGAGGTTGCAATGAAAAAACATGGGGTCAGATGTGAATCAGATTTAATGAGGGCTTATATTAAGTCTTAACAGGGAGTTAGGTTTAGGATAATAATGGGATAACGTTAGGGTATAAGGGCTAAATTAAGTTTATGCATGAATGTTAGGTTACAGTTAGTGTGAGGGGTTAAAGGTTTGGGTTAGAGGGAAAGTTAACAAGGACTTGCATTGTCTGGTCCGCACAAGGGTAGCTGTACACAAGTGTGTGTGTGTGTGTGTGTGAGACTCACCGAGGGGTTTTTGAAGAACTCATACTTGGCGTAGTTCTTCCTGAAGAGGAATTTACTGTCACTGGTCATGGAGGCCTTCACCTGAATCACAAGCTCATGATCCTCCAGACAACGCTCTGTAGGGGGGGGAAGACAGCGTCAGACCACCTACCAGCGTCAGATCTATTCCTGGTGGTTAGTCCAGTGTCTGACTGCACTAGGAAGGTGGCGGTCCAAACAGTAGAAGAAAGAGGAGAGATAGGAAGAGACGAAGTGAAAGAGGACAGGGCATTGCAGTAGAATGATGTCATGTATTTAACTTGATTGCACAAAGAGCCCAGCCCTCCCTCGTCTCTCTTGCCCTCTCTCACTCTCCCCCTTTCTCTCGCTCCCATAAATGCTTTACTTTCTATGTTTTTACATTTGCAGGGTCAGGTTAGTGTGAAAGTCATCTTTTGATCTTCAGGTTGATCTTCACACCAGCACAGACACACGCACACCCTAAATCCCCACAGTGCATATGCATGGAGAAGGACCAAGCCCCATACTGTGCCTCACTGAGCATACTTGGAGCTCAAGGTGTGTGTGTGTGTGTGTGTTCCGCTCTCCCCTGGCGTCTGGCAGAAGAATTTCCTGTTGAAGTGGAGGGAGAGAGCCGATTGGCTGAGCTTTCTGGGGGCTCGACCAAAGGCTCTTTATGATAGGCCACTTGAGGCCTGAAACCTGAAACCCCGCCTTGCCGCCCTTCCCCCTCTCACACGCTGTCCTCCCCCTCCCTCTGCTCTCCTCACATTCCACCTCTCCATACCGTTCTTCCAGAAACGACCATAATCTACCAAAACAGTCTTCAGTCCTTAACATTAAGCAGAAATAGAAACTACAAATCGAACAAAAAAAGTCCACATTTATGTCAAACTTCATACAGCACATAGCGCTGATCTTTATGCTTAAAGACAACACACTTAGAGCATACGTTTGTCTGTAAGCGACGTCTAAACTAGCGTAAGGAGTTATAAGTGGGGTTAATGCAGTGATGTGTAGCGATACCGACCGAGGCCGAGCAGCGTGTGATGCTCCACCAGGCTCCAGCAGTTGTCATCCAGAGAGTGGCTCTTATAGACCAGAAGCTGACACACATCCCTGGCCCTCATATCAGCCGGGACCTCCACCACCTTCCCTGCTCCATCCTCACCGAACACCTTGATGATCTGGACACACGCACCAGAAACATGAGGGAAATTAACAACACCCGTATAAAGACACTTCCTTGCAGGACTAACGTCCTCAAACATTTACAGTCATTCGAAGTAGGCCTCTAAAGCACAGATCAAATATGATTAATATATTAAAGGCCGGTTAAGGTTCAGTTAAATCATACTCACGGAATAATAAGCAAGACCAATGACTAGGCTTAATCTGTGTCTGGGGAACAAGCCCAATAATCTGCTAGACTGGTCCAATCAACACAAGTAGTACCACTGCAGGGATGATATTACACTAGCAATGAGCATGACTAAACGCTTTATCATTAGTCATTATCACAAACTCATCATAATACACACTAACAGCCATTCTGAAAGTTACAAGGTTAAGAGAACAGAGACCGGGCTTTCCCAAACACTGATGAAGCCTGATTCTCCTCCACAGAGCCTCTAGGACCAGGACTGGAGTTGGTGTAGGTTAGGGAAAAAGAACGGTGGGTCTCACAAACATACAGTGCACATCCTGGGATACAAATATGATCTGCTCCTGATATCCTGTAACACTGTCCATGACCTCTCTCGTTTAAAGTTAAACCTGAACATACACCCTTACCAATCTGAGATATACAGTACATACCTGAAACAGCTTCACAAACTACTTCCTGAGGTGGTTAGGGTGCACACTACTGTAAAAGGGAGATTATGCCGCGCTTAAACGAACGACGTCCGAAAATACACATTTACCACCTGAGATACGCCACTAACATATAAACCACTAAACATACACTTTGAATATATTCAGACAACTCTATGTGAACACAAACACTTTCAATACAGTATATACAGACACTTAATGAAGAACACATTTACTCTGATACAGAACACCTTTTAGCAAAACACTCCTGATTGCTCTAGATGATTCCATTTCTTTAACCTATTCTTCCTATTAGCTGTGTGTGTGCGTGTGTGTGTGTGTGTTATGAATGTCCAACAGTAACAACAAATGGACACTGGAAAACAGACATTAGAACCGACGCCACAGCTCAGTCTCTGGGCTGGATCAGATCCAGTGCCATGCTGGGAGACGGACAACGCCAAGGCTACAGTCCATCAAGGAGAGGTCGACAAAATGTGTTCTTACATTCAGTAGTAGTTTACAAAAGTTTTCAAATGTGGAATGTCATTACTGCTAAAGCAAAAACACAAACACACACGCACGCACTCACACTTACCTCTACAGCCGGAAAGGGGCAACAATCAGGAGAGCACGATGGCATGTTCACACTGAGCCTTACACTACTGACACAGAGCGAGAGGGAGGAGAACCGAGAGGAAGAGAGGGAGGGACCGAGAGGTGAGAAGACATTGGAACAGAGCGATAGAACAGTAATGGGTCAAAGAGAGGAAAAATAGGAGAGAAAGAGAGAGAGAGAGCGGGAGAGAGACGTGGGGGTAGCCTTTCTGTTGGTGCTGGGCTGGATAAAAGACAACGCTATTCCCAGCTAGCGGATTAGTGCCGTGTGTCTTGGGTGTGCTGAGAAGTTGCATGGTTTCGCATGAACACACACAGGTTAACACTACAATCAAAGTGATGACCAAAAAATGTTGAGCCATTAAAAAAAAAAATTTACGTCACGCAATTTGTGCGCGCCTAACTGACCAACTGTTAGTTCAGGTTGTGTTCACAGGGCAGTGTTCTCACAGCATTGCATAGCAGGCAGATGGCAGTGCGCCAAAGGTAACAGTAAGCCCTGCCCCCCTGACCTCTACAGGGGATGGGAGGAGGAGGGGCAAGGTGTCAGGTATGGACCGGTGTGGGGAACAGATCACTGCTCTCTTTCATGACGGACTTGGGAGACTGGATGTTTCTTTGAAGCCGATTAGGTGTCCGCTATACAGACAGCAGAGAGAATGAGAAAATCACCTCAGAGAGAAGTAGGGAGGTGGAAGAAACAAATGCAAGAGAATTGCTCAGCTCTTCTGAAAGTGAATCTGAACGAGGGGAGAAAGAGAATGATGGCAGCTTGCCAAGACCTGGCAATAACAGTGACCAATCAAATCACTTAGCTCTTTACCAAAGTATGTTCCGTTTTTTAATTAATTTCCAAATATGTAATCCAATTGTTTTCAGTTTATTCAACTAGAGATAAATGTAAAAAAAATTATAAATAGAAGGATAGAAAGTGAAAAAGGAAAGAAGCAGAAAAAAAATCTGGAATGTCAGTAATGTAATACTGAGTCATAATGAGCCACATGTGTGGAGAGCTGGCTGCCAGCTGGCCACATATACAGCCAGCATGAGAACACAAAATGCACACACGTCAAGACCATCACAGAGCATGAAATGTTAGCCATGTTGTGCAGTGCCACGGGGGGGGGGGGGGGGCTAAATGTGTTTGGGGGGCTACATTCGCAGAGAGGAATGTGTGTGTGTTGCACTCTCCTCCAATCTCTTAAAAACCGTTTCTGTTAAGTCCGACACACGCTTCAGGCGGTGCCTTATAGCAACTCACTGGCACGCTCAGGAGAGTCAGAGGTCAAGACGCGTGTACTCGGAAGCACATACTCCCAAGTCGTACTGCACACCCAACGAGGAATTGAGGGGGACGCATTCACTGGCTAACCACCAAAATTGACCATGCAGGCTGCCGACTTGCTGTTAAGTCACTCAAGTGCAATAAGGCAAGGCCGTTCTGGTCCACACCAACCCCTTAAAATGCGCAACGTCGTATGCGAGGCACCTGGGAATTGTCGGTATGCCACGACCAGGATTTGAACTCCCGGCTGCAAAAACGCAGCTGTACTGCAAACAGTGCGAAGCAGTGACTTTACTGCTATTTTATGCAGTTCAAGAGCCTCCTCATCTGGAACATCTGACTACCTCATCCAGAGATACACGGACACAAAGTGCCTGGACATCAGATTTCCTCATACAGAGACAGACATTTGGGGTGAGACTTGCAGAGTGTTTGTTAGTCTGGTTCCGTTTGTCTGTGTGAAAAACAATCGCTCAAAAACTCATGGTCTTAAGTTTATTAAAGCCACAAATTCAATTTACCACTTAACTCCATATTAACCACATAGAAACAAGCAAACAAACCAACACAGGACTTACAAGTATTACCCACATACAAACACACTAAAAAATGTTGTACAACAGGATCGGAAGGCTGATGTGTGAAAAACGATAATCGGACCTCTACATGTAGTGACAGAAAGATGGTTATATTGGGAATTGGGGGTAAATTGAATGAGATTAGGGGAGATGGAGACACTGGTTCTTTAACCCTTGGCTTCAGACTGACAATTCATTTGAGGTTTTCTAAAGACAGTCCCTGGGCTCCTTTAAAAGCAGGAATTACATCACAGATGGAGTGACACTCACAGTAAAGTTGGCAAGAGAGCAGGCTTGTGTAAGAGACCCATCATTCCCATAGTCTGGGAACCCAGAGTGGAGCTGGAAGAACATGGTTGAGGTCAGAATGTCCATCCTCTCATATTAAAGGAGAAAGGAAAAATAAGAGGATGAGAGGATGGATAGAAAAAAGCGTATTGAGAACAGTCCATTGAAATAGGTATAGAAACAGTTCAGTTGTATTGGTTATATACACACACAAGACAGCTAATATTTTCACAGGCGTAGCAAA
>JACXGM010004891.1:22951-36923 GCA_016801145.1 Umbra pygmaea
ACACACACACACACACACACACACACACACACACACACACACACACACACACACACACACACACACACACACACACACACACACACACACACACACACTCTCTGAAGACATCCAGAAATGCAGGCGAGAGATTTACAGCTCCAAGAAGCTGGACTTTCCAGGGAACATTCTTCCCCACGTGCACAAACACACTCAACATTTTATGGCAGCAATGACAGCATCGACATTGCAAAAGGATCAACTACCACATTCATACGATGACAGGACTTCAATGTCTGTGTGTTTCCAGAGAAAGTATGACAAAAAACAGGATGACAGACGGACAAAAAGAGCATTACCTGTTAAGTGGCATTAGCAGTACGTACGTTGCAACATCACGCCAATAAAGTTCTGAATGGAGAGACTGACTGTACTGTAATTTATTTAAAAATGTTATATTGTCATTGTTGCTGTAACAGCAGTTAATTTTTACAAATTATCATACTATTTTCATTATTGCATTGTCTTACGTCTGAATACTGTTCATTTCACATATACTTTGACAATTGAAGTAACCAAACTTTCTATGTCAATACTTTGTTTTAGCAGGGGGTCCTGTCCACGTGGTGTAATGGGCTAAGTCGCTGCACTGCAGGACAAGCTGGGTTCTCTGACTTTTCCCAGACCCCCAGCACAAGGCAGTGCAAATTGGCATAGTTCTGCCTGGGATTTCGGATAGATAAGTTGGATTATAAACCTTACAAAATTGCTCTCCAGCGACTCATGTGCAAATCAGCCAGCACGGCGAAATTTGGTTGGATGAACCATGTGAGTCCCCAACACGATCCCACATGTCCAAGAAGTTAAGGAACTGCCGACAAGGCAGCGTCAGTGGAGTTGAACAAGCCCAATTTGGAGGGGAGAAAAATAGGGAAAACATTTAAATAAAAAAATCATTTCATTTTGCTTTATTGGCATGAATAAATTGTTGCCACAATTACCAAAGCAAACATCTATAAGAATCAATTGTGATACAGTGAATGAACAATAAAACTAAAAGAAATATTATATACAATATGCAAAATTGTACACAAAACCTAAACAAATAAACAATATATCAAAATGTACATTGTGGGTGCTATCCTTTCTCTTTTGTATTAGATAAAGTATCCAATAGTTTTTTTATTGAACTGACAGAATCAGACAGGAGGATAACATGTTATAGCATGACAGCAAAAACAAACAGAAGTCAGACAAGTTAGAAAGCCAAGCAAGCTGCATCTCTGCTACTCAAACATCAGAGGTGTCAGAAGTACAAGTAAAAGTACTTTTTCTGGGTGCAGCAGAGTTCACAAGTTTTGGGAAGTTACAAAAATTTCAGTAAAGACAGTTCATAACTAATCAGTGATCTATTAAAATTAATACAAAGCGTAAAACAAAGATTAATTGTGGTGAATAAGTAGTAAAAAAACTCCCATTATCTGTTCATTTGGGTTTTATTTTGAGAATTCCCAAAATGGGTGAACTCAGCAAAGTACTTTAACTTTTGACACCTCAGTCAAACATTGAGAGTACACTCTAACCTAGAGTGACTTACAGTAAGTACAGGGACATTCCCTGGAGCAACCTAGGGTAAAGTACCACCAAGGTAGGGCTGGGCGATATACATATCGCAATACAATATGTACTCCAGAGCCCGTTTGCCTGGCAACACTATATAATGCCCGCAACACGAACTCTGATGTTTCATTTCAAAATAATAGCGCTAGTTTTAATTCACTGCAATAAACATTGTGAATTCATTGTAAAGCTAGTGAATTAACCAAATTCAATTGTATCGTGTGTAAAGATTGATTAAAAATATGTTAAGTGTCATTTTTGCTAACAACTGATTATTAAAAACATTAACAAATACATTGTACACAAATTGATTGAATATATTGTCAGTGTCTCACAAATAAAAACACAAGTACATTTAAAAAATCATTCACTATAGAGTCTGTTACCCAGAATAGACAAATTGTAGAACACATGAACCCACTACCTATTAATGCAATGAACAAACAATGATTATTGTAATGAATGAGGAGCGCTATTATTTTGAAATGAAATCAGAGTTCATGTTGCAGGCATAATGTACTGTTGCCAGGCGAATGGAGTGCATATTGTATCGTGATATGTATATCGCCCAGCCCTACTCAAGGACACCACCACATTTAGCCTACTCAAATTAGGAAGGAAGCAGACTTTATTCTCAATCCAGAAATTCCGAAATATGGAAAAACTGCATTTAAAAAAATAATCATCATGGGACGTAATGAGTTGGAAACAAAAAGAGATTGCTCAAGTGTCTCGATACCATGTTTCTACGCAGAAGACCCAGGTTCGATACTGGTTTGACCAGTGTAAAGTTTTGATATTATAGGGGTTCAGATGTCTCAGTGGTTATGGATTCAGACTTAGTCGGAACGTTGCCGGTTCAATTCCCCACTATGCCAAATATCATTGTGTCCTTTACTTTTTGGGGAATGTCCCTGTATACACTAAGATGCTTAAATGTGGTAAGAGTCATAATAGCATCCACTAAATTACAAAAATGTAAAATGAGGATGACACAGAAGTCTTTAGTCAGATCACAGGATGATAACACTCACCAGCTATACCCAAATAGGTACTGATTTAAGGCTTCCGTGTTTAACGGCTTGGTGACACGTGCTCGGAAAAAGCATGTGATTGATCATTGACCATCTCGCACCTGAGAAGTGGTTGTCAACAAGGCAAAGCTTAGAGAAATTTATAAAAATAAAAAATACATGTATATAGTTGCAATTAACATTGTTCAGCCACCATTGCAAAACGGGTTTGTCAATTTACAGACCCAGCTGTTTGCAATGAAGAAATCATACAAAAGCAATTGAAATGGCTCAATACAACAAACGCTTCAAGTGGTTTCCCCAAATTCAACTGCAAATGCAACTGATAATGACTTCTCCAGTCTCAAAATTACTCAACCCCTTCTTGGCAAGCATCTTTAGTACTTAGTAGAGCACGTTTTGCTATTACAACCTGCTGCAAACGAGATGCATAGCCAGAAACCAGCCTCTGGCAGCGTTGCTGAGGAATCTTAGCCCATTAGCAATGGCCTCCAGTTTAGTAAAATTGTTGGGTTTGCGTGCCCTTGTTTTCAAATCCCACCAGAGATGAGAAGTCAGGTGACTGATGGCCACTACAGAATTTTCCAAGATTACTTCCACAACCAAGTCTTGGTGGAATTTGAGGTATGTTTGTAATCATTGCCTGTTGGAAGGTCCAATGATGCCCAAGCTTCAGCATCCTTACAGATGGCATTGAGTTCTCCTAGGATTTCCTGATACTCCATCCTTTCACACACTGCAGGTTTCCTGTGCCAGAGGATGCAAAGTAGACCAAAAGCTTCACTAAGCCACCACCATGCTTGATTGTGGGAAGAGTGTTCTTTTCAGCATATGCTTCATTCTTCCTCCAGGATCCATCATGCTTAAAAGTTCCAAGTTTTGTTTCATCGCTCCACAGAACAGAAGGCCTATGTAGCTTCTTTATATGATTTTGAGCATAGTGAAGCCAAATTTTCTTGTGCTTTTGGGTTTTCATGTAATGGCCTGTCTCCTGGTATCTCCTCCATGCTCAAGACTGTTCTGGGCAACACAGCAAACCTTGCGACGGCAAGTATAAAGGAGTCACCTGTGCAACCTGAATGGGCTGCAGGTACCGCCTCATGCTACTAGTATTGACAAGGACACTTGCAACACACAAAACGGAAGAACCAGGAAGAATAAACAGAAATTGTCTGTGGCCACCTGAAAAACCATTCCCTTTTTGGGGGTTGTCTTGCTGTTGCCTCCAGTGCACCTGCCACTTTCATTTGCACCAAAACAGGTGACACGTTGAGTCAATCACTTATGCTTCCTAATTGGACCGATATCCCTGAAGTTTAATTGACTTTAATGTCTTATATCTTTCTGCAATGCATAATTTTATATTTTTATTCATCGTACAGCACTGTGGTTAGCACCTGCTGTTTTTAAATGTGCTTTATAAATAAATTTGACTGAGTGTTCCCTTTATTGCAGATTAAATATTTCTACTGTTTTAACTTGAACAGTAAAAACAATGTCAAGAAAAGCCATGCCCAGGCAATGCCTCCTAATCTACACTTGTTGGCTGTGGTGTGAGTTTGAAAAACTAAGTAAGCTAAAGTAAAATATGGTTTTCAAATGGTAGATTAACAGCTGTTTGCACGTTGTTACATGTTGGTCACCCATCACCAGCTAGCTACTGTCATGAAATGCTTCCGCACTACAGATTTTAGAAATTTCTTAAAATAAGAGTAACCTTAAATACTGCTACATTCATAGGTAGGCAAAACCACCTGAAGTTCATAAAAAGTACAAATGATATATTCATAATATCTATTTCTGAAAACTTGTTATAAAATATATTATTTTTAATTCCCTTGGTCTTAGATATTATAACTATATAGAATTTCAGCAGCACATATTTGAGTGATGGACTTTAGCCATCTAGCCTGGCTGACGCAACAGTGTTAGTACACAGTGAAGAGCTCTGTAACGGAGTAGTCACCTGAGACAGGCGGGAACCAGACAGATGTTGATTGGCCATGCAGTGCTGGAATAAACACAAAAAATAAAAACCTACCAACTAAACAGTTGACAGAAAGGGTCAGCCCTATGTGTCATAAGCCTGCAAAAGGCACACCATATCAATATATACAGAGACCAATGAGAGGCTCAATTCCAGCTCAATTCCAGCTCAATTCCAGCTCAATTCCAGCTCAATTCCAGCTCTTCCACTTGCAACTCTGTTAGTGCAAACACATATTTTACAAATCTCTATCTTTATGTGAACAATGTTATTTCCATCCAAAATCCTATTCTTCCCAACTTAAACCCTAACCACGAACCTGTAACCGTAATCCACACAAAGTCACATTTTCCTTGTTATACTATCCTTGTGGGGATTTACAGTCTCCAGCTGGCTAGTAAACGTTAATAAACAGCCGCCACCACCAAATCAAACAATTTTGGAACATCGCCCACATTCCCCAAAAAAATTCTGAAGAGAGTTACGTAAGTACGTGGAAACGAGGACAGTCTGCTGGCTCCTTTTCTGACACATGGTCAACCTACTGCTTTAGCCCAGAGACTGCATGAGTGTGTGTTTAACAGAACAAATTATGACCAGTGGTCCTCACAAGGATAGTAAACTATAAACTAATCTGCTATTATGCCATTATTGGGACATTTTGCCAGTCCACATGAGGACAAACTAAATGTCTGGGTTAGGGCCAAACTTAAAATTTGATTTAGTGTTAGAATTTAGCTTACTTTGGGGTGTAGGCATTATGGGTTGGGATTAAGGGCAATATTACATTTTAGGCATAAATAAACTAATGATAGAGACAGTGGGATTAAGTTGTGTGTAATGACAAGACAAGTACATAACTTCATCAGGAGAATTTCGTCGATTACCAGGTACATGCTGAAAAGGAACTTAGTGTCAGTGACAGGAAACCACCAATCCTGAGCGACGGTTTGGAGGAGGAGGTGTGGCAAGAAGGTTTATTGAACTCCCTATGACATGTTTATCTTGCAATTGTTTCGCTATGTATTTACATAACATACTCAAAACTAACAATTAAACATAAAAATTAATTACGCTGCTTGGTGGGCACCGCTTATTCTAGTCTAATGTTGCCCAAGTTATAATAAATACATTATTAAAATAAAACACTGGGTTTGACATCTTGATCATGCAAAATAACATGAAATAGGAGACTTTATTTCATCATATCATTCATGTTGTTTATTTAGATGTCTTAAACATGGCATGTCATTCTCTTGAAGTGTAGAAAATTCAGCTGACGTTTTTGAAAGTTTGCATGCTGGTAGACCAGGCCTCGCAAGTGAAGTTAAATTTTAACGAAACACAGTTATTGACATCGTAATGTCATCGCCATCGACAATGGCTGGCCTACATGGTCGATAGACATGTAATCATCTCCTCACTCCGCCCTAGGACCTACGTAAGAGCAAAGCAGTTAAAGGTTTCTGCTCTGTGTCAGCAACATGGGCAGCTTGGAGTGGTAGAGAATCACATGTTTAGTGAATTGTACATTTGATGCATAGAGCCTTCAAATCAAAGGTGCGTGTGTGCGTGCGTGGGGTTTTCTAGACACCGAAAGTGCTTTACGTAGTAATAGCGGAAGCTTACACCAATGTGTTATATAATCTTTATAGTTGTCCTGGCAACATACAGCATGACAGCTAGAATACACGGGATGGGAAAAAATGAAGCTTATTCAGCAGGTATTGTGAACGAATGCCAGGCCAGACGACACAAAAATAGAAAATCCCACGCTTTCAGTCCTATTGAGCCAAAGGCCTGATTGGGGAGAGTTACAAGGGGGCTGTGTATGATTGTTGTTGTTTGTTTTTCTGGTCTCAGGGGGCCTCCAGTCTAGTCCAATAGGCCACAACGGGTCAGCCTAAGGATAGCACATAAGCCTGCTAGACTCAAAACTCTTTCCCTTAGAGTAGAGGGGTAGTACTTCAATTAGGATAGCACAACTCCGGTTCTCCAAATCCCTGTTCAAGGACATCTAGCTAATACCCTTAAGTCTGGAATGTTTGGAAATGTTACAGACATCATCCCAAAATATGAATGCCTTCATTTCATGTCAACGCTGTCAGCAGAGCTGGGCCACATTTATGGTTGACACTAAAATGAGTCCCAGCTCATTTAAGTGAACAGGGAACATTTGTATACAGTTTCCAACCTTGATATTATTTTTGGCAATAATCACATTGTTTGTACATTATCATAATGTTATGTTTAGATGTTTCACGTGGCTCCTAAAACCCTCAGCAGCATACATGCAAATCGGACCACAAGGAAAACAGTATGAACTCAAGATTTATTGAATCCTAAACATTGCAGTACATTTCATTTCATTGTGGAAATTCCCAGGCAAAGTAATTTGGGTTAACATTGCATTAGTGTTTGTAGTGCTTACCTGGTAGTTAGTAAGCAAGCTAAGGCCATTCCATGAGTCTTCAGGCCTAGTGATCCTATTCACTTGTCACTCATCACCGACAAAATATCAAGCAGGACAACTCTACAGAGAGAGAGAAGGGGGAGCGAGCGAGAGAGAGAGAAGGGGGAGCGAGCGAGAGAGAGAGAAGGGGGAGCGAGCGAGAGAGAGAGAAGGGGGAGCGAGCGAGAGAGAGAGAAGGGGGAGCGAGCGAAAGAGAGAGAAGGGGGAGCGAGCGAGAGAGAGAGAAGGGGGAGCGAGCGAGAGAGAGAGAAGGGGGAGCGAGAGAAAAAAACAATACAAATTGTAATTTGACATCTCATACAAGCCCCAGACAAACATTATAATTTCTGGAGCAATTTATTTTGAGTAACCAGTGAGACTAATAATGCGTGGTAGTAGAAATGTTATATTTATCGTCAATCATATTTAGAAGGTCCACAGGAAAAGTAAAATAAATTACAGCTATACGGTGTTATTTGACCTCGAGTTGGTCAGAAGAGGTGTTGCCAACAGGCCATGTCAAATTAATAACAATGTTGGGGTATTGAAACACAATCCACTTGACATTTGCTGACATTCATGTAGGGCATGGGAGAGAAAGCCAAACTTACATTGTTACAACACCAAGCCTATAACATTAGAAAAGTCTATTCCTTCTTTAATGTTTGTGTTTGTATTGTTGACTTGAGCTGATTGTTAATTTCACATTTGCTTATTAAGCATTTCCCATTTGCTTTGAAACTACGGATAAATGCCAAAAAAGCAACCTTTTCGCTGAAATCTGATTAAAAATTAGATAAACCGTCTGGGTAACACCAAGAGAACTGATGGGGAATAAAGAAAAAGCATATACAGTTAGTTAGCACCCTGTGAATTTACTTAGAACACAAACATTGCAATAAAGTACACTACAAGACCATTTTTCTACTCTTAATGTGGATTAATGGGCCTAGTTCATAGCCTTGTTTTGACACACCTGGTGTAAAATGGTTGCAAAACGTTTCTTTAACAGAAACAAAAAAGCATGATCGGTTTGGTTAAACAAATGTTCTCCTGGATTAAGTGTAGGTCTGTTGTTGCTTCTGTTGTAAAATTGTTTCCAAACATACCCCTATTCAATTGTGAATTGAAGAGGGTAGCACAGCTGATTAGTAGATCGTTTAGAGATTGCTGGTGATTCAATGACAGAGCATCTTAACTTTATAGACAACCTTAGGAAATTTGTTCCTTATGAACCAATAGCAAAAAGCCACTTTTCATCATAATTAAAAACGTAATAACTTATTAGAGCCTTGGCTATCTGTTGCCACAGGTCCTAATTATAATAGGGATCATGAATTCAATATTAATATGATTTAGTCTGATTTGGGCACCTGCGCAGTTTGCAAATTGTAGTTGAAAGCTACCTATGCCATGCAAAACCCGTAATCTGTGTCACAGCATAGGTGAGCCATAACAAAAAAACTCTATGGGCCATATAGTACCCTTAAGGTAAACTGCACACATTCTGCAGTATAACTGCAGTAGGCCAAAACTTCCCTCGGTATTATTCACTGTATTACCGACTCTAACGGGCCTACCCTGAGTTTCATTTAAAATGCGGTTAAAATGCAGTAAAACTGCAGTAGGCCTAAACTACACAAACTTCAGCAGTTAGTGTATAAGTTCTGCAAAATACCTACTCTGCACCTATATTGCAGTATAATGTAGTAGGCTTGCGCTGCGAAAATTGTGTTCAAAATAACGTTTTTATTACTTTAATTAAATGTTTTCTAATATCAACTGCGATTGTAGTTAATACACTTTAACTGCAGCTTAAAAACGGCAATCTTTAGTGATAATTTACAGCGGGTCATATTTAATGCCTCCACAACGCTCTCTTGGTGCCTTGTCTGTAAAAGTAATCAACCAAGTTGTCAAGAAAAAAAAATCGGTTACATACGTTCGAACAGAAACACACCGGATCATATCACGTTAGAAATACGACTCACCTCGAACACCACTACACTAGCGCACAGAAACCGAGCAGAGAGAGGTGGGGCGCGTGACCATCGGTGTCGTTAGGATATTCCTTTAAAATACCTCGACTAACGACATGGAAAAGAACTCCTTTAGTTGTCTCTCATGCAGTTCCCTTGAGCTGTGTGTACACATACACCACGCAATCTCCTCACACACTCAGCACTCATATTCCATTTCCACCAGCTGACTACCACAAGTTCAACACTCACATACACAAAATTCCTCCCCGACCTGCCCCTTACTTATATAACTCCTCCTCTTAGGGAATCCCTTTCGTTAACCCTTGACGTTGCAATCCAGATAATAGGAAACCGATTCAACAGAGGGCCTAGTGTATGCTGGTTTTTGGTACTTCCTTTTAATTAGTGCCCAATTAATACCTAGACTGCCAGGTGAGGGGAGATCCTACACAATTAGTGACCTAATCAATCAGTCAGGTACAAGGTGAGAGCAAAAACCTTTACACAGGGCCCCCTGTGAAATTGGGTTGACACTAGACTCCACATAATGTATATAAAATGGTCTTCCACAGAAAATATGGTAATCTTGTCCACCAGACAACAGTTTAACAGTGCTTTAGAAAGCAACTTGGAACATTAATGCGTATGGTGTCATGAGTCTTCTCCAGTTCGCCCTGTGGATAGACTATGTAATAGTTGGGAACCATTTTCCAACCTACACCATGTAGTGCACAACCTTATTTTGTGAAAGTACGCTTGTTATTGAACTGATTGCTTAACCAGGAAGTATGTCAGCAACTACCCACTTGGAGGGGAAAGCATTTACAGGCACACAACCATCTTTGAACTGGCAGGGGCCCAACATACTGCCAGAGTCCAGGGCATGTCAAGGGCAGTTTGACTCTAAACTTGGACAGCGCTGATCCAATTTGCACATGCACAGCCTCTTGCATTTTCAGTACGCCACAAACAGGATTTCAACAACAAATATATATAACAAACAAGCTATGTTATAGTACTCAGTGGTTCAAGCCTGACTACGGCTTCTTCTACTTTGCCTGGAACCACCAGGAGGAGGCAGCACAAAAAGGCATACTGTAGCGTGGGATTTGGTATAAGTAAGCTGGATCTACCTTACTATGTCGCAACCCTTCAACTCCTTGTGTGCAGATCAGGCGCCTGTAAGTTCAATTGTGAAAGTATAGTTGGTGAATGTAATCATCCCATGCATGAGCTGTGGAGGCTTCCATGTTGGATGAGCAGTGTGAAAAGAATCGGCTGGCTGGGCGACATATGGTTGGATGAACCATCCCACATCTGTCCAAGACTTGCGTAGCTGCCGACAAGGCAGGGCTAGTGCGAATTGCACAAGACCATTTGGGAGAGGTAGGGGGAGTGGGGGTCACATTAAACAAAAAATAGTTTTAGGGCCACAAAAAACAGAAGTGAGGTTGATGTTTAAAAAGTATGGTCATGCGGAAAATAACATTATTTACAATGTATGTATAGTAGTGTATTGGTGTCAGAGGCCCTTGAAAATATGTTAAGATACATGGCATCATGGACTGTGGCAAACACCAGATTTTAGACCAAAATCTGTCTGCTCTGCCAAAAGGTTATAAATGGGTCGTCAATAAATCTTGCAGCAGGATAATGATCAAAACATTCATCCAGGTTTAGAAAAATATTTTGAAAATATGTAAGTTAAGATGAAAAGTAGACTCGAAAGTGTGGAAAAAGGACATGCATGATACTCTGTGTGGATGAATTGTTTCATATCCATTGCTTTGTTCTCCTACCTCATTAAACATTACAGGAGAATTGGCCAGAGTTTGGTTTAGGGGTCCAGCTCTTGACTTCATACCTCCGGGACCTTCTCTGGTTCCCCTACATACCTTTGTCCCTATCATGTTTTTCTTCCTAGCCTGTGTTATTTTGGCAAGGGAAGGGTGGAAATATAAAAATATAAGAAAAACAATTTCACCTAAATTAAAGATAATGGATATTTCAGTTGTATTTTAAGTGTAAGATTTGTTTTATTTTTTTATTTTGTTCTAATCCTTACTAGTAATTGTAAGGGCACAGTGTCTCTGTCAGTGTTTACATCTCACAGTTCAGAAGGGCAGCATAGGCAAAGATGAAGTAGTTGAACGCAGATTGACATTTCCACACAGAGGCCAGGGATTGACATGGGTTGTGTGTGCAGTGGACACTAAATGAGGGGCAGGGAGCGTTTTAAGAAACTAGAAAACAGGGATAGAGAACAATGAGAAGACTGATCAGAGATGCAGCCAAGAGGCCCATGATCACTCTGGATGAACTGCAGAGATCTACAGCTGAGGTGGGCGAGTCTGTCCATAGGACAACAATCAGTCGTATACTGCACAAATCTGGCCTTTATGGAAGAGTGGCAAGAAGAAAGCCAATTCTGAAAGAAATCCATAAAAAGTGTTGTTTAAAGTTTGCCACAAGCCACCTGGGAGACATACCAAACATGTGGAAGAAGGTGCTCTGGTCAGATGAAACCAAAATCAAACTTTTTGGCAAAAATGCAAAATGTTATGTTTGGCGTAAAAGCAACACAGCTCATCACCCTGAACACACCATCCCCACTGTCAAACATGGTGGTGGCAGCATCATGGTTTGGGCCTGCTTTTCTTCAGCAGGGACAGAGAAGATGGCTAAAATTGATGGGAAGATGGATGGAGCCAAATACAGGACCATTCTGGAAGAAAGCCTGATGGAGTCTGCAAAAGACCTGAGACTGGGACGGAGATTTGTCTTCCAACAAGACAATGTTCCAAAACATAAAGCAAAATCTACAATGGAATGGTTCACAAATATACATATCCAGGTGGTAGAATGGCCAAGTCAAAGTCCAGACTTGAATCCAATCGAGAATCTGTGGAAATAACTGAAAACTGTTGTTCACAAACGCTCTCCATCCAAACTCACTGAGCTTGAGCTGTTTTGCAAGGAGTTTCAGTCTCTCGATGTGCAAAACTGATAGAGACATACCCCAAGTGACTTACAGCTGTAATTGCAGCAAAAGGTGGCGCTACAAAGTATTAGTGCC
This sequence comes from Umbra pygmaea, assembly GCA_016801145.1. Classification (NCBI taxonomy): domain Eukaryota; kingdom Metazoa; phylum Chordata; class Actinopteri; order Esociformes; family Umbridae; genus Umbra; species Umbra pygmaea. The sequence goes on from JACXGM010004891.1 coordinate 35,082, forward strand.
ATTTTGCACGCCCAATTTTTCAGTTTTTTATTTGTTAAAAAAGTTTGAAATATCAAATAAATTTTGTTCCACTTCATGATTGTGTCCCACTTGTTGTTGATTCTTCACAAAAAATTACAGTATCATACCTTTATGTTTGAAGCCTGAAATGTGGCAAAAGGTCGAAAAGTTCAAGGGGGCCGAATACTTTCGCAAGGCACTGTACATACTTTCAAACGCACACACGTACTCATCCACACACTTTTTTCTCATTGGAAGTGACATAAGGTCATCATTTTGGTCCGTGCCAGGTTAGTAAAACATGAACACACACAGACATCCTTTCTTGTCTTAGATTAAGAGAACTGATCCAGGATCAGGTTCCAGTCTAAAGGTATGGCCAGGACCCTCTCTGTCTTAGCCTGCTGTGTTATGTAGGGTTTAGCTTCAGGGCTGAAGACCAGGGCACGCCTCCTGCAAATGGCACTATTCCCAATTTAGTTCACTTCTTTGAACAAGGGGACTACAGGCCCTGGCCAAATGTCGTACACTAAATAGGAAATAGGATGCCATTTTGAACACGTCGCATGTAATCTTCATTATGCTCTGAAATGCCAAACTCTCTGTTCCCTCTCACATAGTCTGGTGTGGAGCCACTGTAGACCGCTGGACATATTTGAGTTGGAAAGGCCCCCTCCCATCTGATTGATGGTCTACCCACTACTGGAATAGAATCCTGAGAAACACAAGAAGGACGTGTTCACTTCAACAACGATGAAGGATTGATCTCTCTTTTTGCTAAACCTGCACCTGCAAGTCCTTTCACCATATCCTAGAAAACCTCCTAGATAGATATTATAATATATTGAGTAATAATCAACAAAGGAATTCAATGTTTCTTAGACGGGTTGAATATTAAAAATCACAGGAGACGTGGGATTTCTTAAGTACAAGGCGATGTGGTCATGTGGATTTACTGGGATGTAAAACATAAACTTTAAGTGTAACTCTCCTAATTGGCAATTGTCCTAGAAAACAGAACTCATTTCAAGCATTACTTTGGTTTCAATCCCAGGTCTGCCGTGGCAATGATGAAAAGCATTGCACTCTTATAGCCTGTGTTTGCAGGTTCAGGTCAGTGTGTGCCTGTTTTCCTGCTCTCTTGATCTTGAGCTCACATGATAGAACACCAGCTCACACACACCTAAACCCACAGTATGTATACTTAAAAAGGACTCAGCCACACTGCGCCAAACTGCACCTCCCTCCCTTTGCCTGGAAGTGAACGTGTTGTTCCTTTCTCTACTGATAATTCTGACTCATTTCCTCTATCTGCGTTATGCACAGAGACGTGCACGCATGCACAGCAAACCTTTTGGGGGCAGGAAAGTAAAAAAATCCATGTTACCTTTAACATTAACCGTGACATTAAACCTAAGCCTAACCTTACCCTTTTAAGTTAACTTAACACTAACCTTAACCTCACCCTAACCCAGCTCTAACCTTAACCTGAATAACCATACATTTATGCCTGAAGTTAACTTTCCCCTAATAATTAAACTTAAACCTAACAAAAATAATGCCTGAAAATGCCCAAAATTCTAACCCTAAACCTGATTGTAACCTTGGCCCTAAACCTAAACCCTCAGCCAGAATCTGACTTGGAACATACCATTTAAAACATACATTAAATACATTCTCAGAATAAAAAATGCAGGTGGGTGAAAAAGGAAATGGGGAACAGGGGAGGATGTGGGGGAACAGGGGATGATGTGGGAGCCAGTGGATGATGTAGGGGATAAGAGGATTATGTGGGGGAACAGAGGATGATGTGGGGGAACAGGGGATGATGTGGGAGAACAG